>JAAEAF010000204.1:0-68541 GCA_011037195.1 Triatoma infestans
AATCTATAATAGTCACTTCCTTGGCGATATAACAGTTTTGAGGAGTAAGGTAACCCTGGAAGTCAATCACACCCGCACGCATTGTGAAAACTAAATTTCTTCTACAAAATCTTCCTCAATTAAATACTAACCCCCACTTCTACTTATATTCTCTTAACTAAACCGGATAGCGGATTATATTCAACTAAAGCATCACGCAAGATTAATGCATAGACTGTTGTATTGGCTTTAAAATTTTCCGTTGTTTCTAGATCTATTCTAATATCAACTGAAGATGATCTAATTGCCTCTGATTGACGGGAACAATCTATAACTATAATAGGCCCCTCATCCCTAAATTCTTCTTTGCTTAAAAGAGGCTGATTTTCTTTAGCGTAGTAGCTATGTTGAAAATTTCGATACATATAATAAAGAACCGTAAAATGATTCTTGGAAAAATCTATGTTGAGATCATCATATGGATAAACTTCAGAATTTAGATGTAACTTTACATTTGATATACTACAGTGATTAAACTGAGACATATCTTTATGCATTATTCTTTTTATTTGTTTGAAATGCAATTATGATATAACGGGGCTTTTCTAGATTTGTTGACGTCTTCACAGACCAAGTTTGCTTGTTAGTATTAGTAGGCAGAGAGGGGTTCTCCACAAGATCCCATGATCTAAATGCCATGTGAACAGTTTTTCCTTTATTGACTAAATTTAAAAACTTTAACCTTTGTTCATCAGACACTTTAACATACGGCATTTTCCATTGCATAGATTTTAGTATAATAGAAGCTTTAACATTGAGGTGATCTTTTAAAACTTGAATGCTATCATTATCCGTTCTACTGCGATGTAGAATTAACTCATGTTTTCCATTTAGAATTATTTGATTGTAATCTTCAAAGAATCCCATAACAATGTCTAGTGGAATGCAAGCATCAAAATTACCATTTTCATCAATTACCATTTCACCATTCGTCAGCTAATTTAACGTATTCAGTAAGCATCATCCAGCCGCTCATTTCCATTCCTGACGCCTTATCTGGACTAAGAGATGCATAGTTTTTTAATCTACTTGTGATTCCCGGATTTCTAACATGATCAACCAGTACACCATTCAACTGATACTTGATTTCATCAAACAAAAACAAAAATCCATTTCTTACTATTCTCAGTTCACTTGGATCGATAGTTTCAGAACCTTCTTTAATCAATTGTCCTTGAATATATAGAAAACTTTTGGCTGGAACAGTGTAGATATCCTGTTGTTGAATGGCAATTATTATTTCATCAGAATTGTCGAATGATTGGTTGAAAGGCTGATGAGAGTGAAATTCAAAGTCCGTTATTCTCTCCTCAAAACTCACTCTTTTGTTCACATTTAGTATTTCTTCCATTTTGGTTTAATCAAAAGTCCTATACTTTGTAGAAAGTAAATATTTGATGGTGTTAACGCTGCGTAAGGCGTTCTTTGAATACTAGTTGCTTTCACCGCAGTGTAATCCATTTTATACTTTCGAAAATCAATACCCATTTTTCTTTAGATGTAATCTGATGGTGATTGTCCCTCCACGAAAATCCACCAAGTTCTGGTTTTGGTCTGTTATAACAAGTGTTATATTGTTGATCACTTCACCGATAACTGGAAAGTAAATGACTGGAGATGGTTCATGTACGATTTTAAATCCTGGTGGAACTAATGGAGAAAATTCATATATAGTATGTCCTGGTTTCCCATTTCTATACGAACCGGATGCTATATTACAGTTAATAGCAACTGCATGGACACTATGAATCTGTACAATTTCGTCTGATTTATGAGTGATCATTTTTTCTAACACCTCATGTTTAGTAAACCCCAGTAAAGGGCCAATCGAATGTTCTCTATTGAAGTAAACAGGTTGTGTACATGATAATTCCACCTTCAAAGTATTAGTATTACCTTTCAATTTCAATGAATCTGGTGATTTTATATGTGATTTTAGATAACGTGCTATTGCTTCTACTTCATAAGTTCCTGTGGGTAAACTAATAACATTGTCTCCATAATGAAAAAGATTGTTAAATCCTTCAATGATATTGTATGGAATTGTATGACTGAAAACTTAGTAAACCAATGCTAAAATCATCTAAATTAATTGGTGGAAACAGATCGGCACTAAGAATGCTTGAAGTTCCTGTTAAGGTAAACGTATAAGACATGACTGAATTCCGTAAATGCTTATTCTTCATTATTATATAGAAATTTCAAACACAAATGTCCACAATACGGAGTTCCGAAATCTTGATATCTTTTACGATTGTAGGTAACATCGCAGTTTCTGAAATACTGAAGGAGTTCTAACGGCGGTCTAAGATTTCCATAAGGATCGAAATAATTTACTTGATTACTTTTTTTAATATAGGCAAGCCAATGAGTACCTATGTTTTGTGTTGAATCTAGATTTACAATACCACATTCATTAGTTTTAGGATAACTTGGCAAAGAATCACGCATATAGACACCTCTAAAATGAGGTACGTTTTTAGCAAATTTCATCAAATCTATATTTGTGAGAGCTCTGTTAGGAAGTAGTCAATCTTGCATAATATAAAGACCATATCCTTTTTTATATGGTCTAAGGTAAAAACCTTTACCAATTTTCTGTTCTTCCATTTTCCTATTTTGACGTCTCATTTCTTCCAAACGATCTCTAGCGTCTCTTCTGTCTTTAACTGCTTTAACAACCGCTGCTGCCCCACCTGCTAGACTTCCTAGAGCAGACAAGCCAGCAAACAATGGTACTAGAAAAGGGAGAACACCTCCAATTCTTGGGACGGGCAATATTCTTGGTAATTTGTGTAATTTTGATTTTGCTAAAAACTTTTTAGCTTTTTTGAGTGCGGTTTTGGCGGCTCCACTAATTGATGTATGTGAAGTTACGCGAGCTGCACTTATTATATCTTTGATAGTTTTTTTTTTCTTCTTAATACCACCACTACCTAATTTTACTTTCACTTTCATCGCGTTTGTAACTGCCCAAGCAGCTGCTTTTTCACCAAAAGATGAGTCACTTGCCTTTGTTCTTTGCCAAACTTTTTCCGCTAAGATGCGATCAGCTTTATGACTTGATTTCAAATCTTTGTTTTTGAAATATGCAATGTCGTGTTCCTTGCAGGCCTCACCTAACGGATTAACACCTTTATCACCACGGTTTAGTCTTTCTTGTAATTTCGTTCCGGGGCCACAAAATTTATATCCTGGAATATGCGCTTCAAATGGAAGCTTGTTAATCACTGAACTTATTAAACCTTTCCCGGTCGTTTTCTTTCTCATTATGATGACTGTTTTTTAGGACTGATTCTATTTATATAGGCTGCAAATCAAACTCGTCATCATCAGTATGCGATTGGAGAACCAAAATGAATGTTTACCTGTTTATAACTTGTTTCCTTCAGGTGAAGATCATGAAGCAAATGAGTGTCGTCATGGCCAATTGTTACCCGATAATATACGTGCACTTATTTGTGGAAGTTCAGGGTCTGGTAAAACCAATCTCATAGCTTGTTTGCTTTTACAACCGAATGGGTTAAAATTTGGAAATGTATACTTATGTAGCCGATCCCTCCAACAAGAAAAGTATTTATATTTAGAAGAAGTATTCAAATTAGCACCAGAAATAGGATATCACAAAATCAACGATACGCAACAGGTAATCACTCCTGACAATGCAGAAAGAAATTCTATTATTGTATTTGATGATATTTCAATGGATCAACAGGACATAATCAGACAATATTTCAGCATGGGTCGGCATAGAGGAATTGATTGTTTCTATTTAACACAAAGTTATGCAAGTTTCCCTAAACATCTTATACGTGATAATGCCAATTTTATTATAATTTTTACGCAGGACGATTTAAATTTAAGGCATATTTATAATGATCATGTAAGTTCACCAAATGTATCATTTAATAATTTTAAAATGATGTGTGAGGTCTGCTGGGATGAGCCATATGGTTTTCTAACCATAGATAAAAAAGAGACTTATATAATGGGAGATTTCGAAAAGGTTTGGATACATACATCTATATATAGAGTAATATTTTCCCTATGTCTATCATTTTTCATTATGGATCCTAAAGTTACACAACATCTTATCAAAACTTCTAAATCTCTTCGAGAAAAATTCAAAAGTTTAAAGAGAGGGCTTCAATTATCACAGCAAGATTTGGAAAGAAGTTTAGAGCCCATTACGAAACCGCTTCAAGAGTTAGTTGACCAGACCAGAAAGCGTTCTAAAAAAGCAAGATTAAAATCAGACGCTTCGACTCTTACGGATACGCTCAAAGAAGAAAAAGATGTCAAATTACCGATTAAAGAAGAAGCAGAAGAAGAAGTGAAAACACTTAAAGCTTCAACTCCCATTCAGCGAAAGGGTATTTTAGATATTACAATGGAAGAAGAGACGTTTGAAGACGATGATTCTATTCTGGAACAAATAAAACAAAAACATAGTAAAGAGGAGCTGGAGAAAAGGATAGGTGAAGTAAAAGGTATAGGATCTTTAATAAAACCATATTTATCGAAAATAATAAGTCCCGATCCTAGAGATTTTGATGATAGATATGGAATTAGAATCCTACCAAAAGGTGGGATGACCATTGGAAATGCTCAGGTAACCATAGATGGTGATGATATTAATGTAAATGGAAAATGGTATGAAGGTACACCAGGTTTGTTACAATTGTTATTTTTAAAAAAGCCCAACGAATACACTGTAGAAGATTCGGAAAATTATAAAGACATTTTAATTAGAAGTAATGCGCATAAGCAACAGTTTAGTGAAGAAAAAGGAATGAGTTCCAGCAAAGGATTCAAATACAAAAATATTATAGCTCCTTTATTTAATCGTCATGTGGAGCGGGAGTTAGGTCAACCCTATTTCACACCGCCATCAACTGCAGAACAAGTTAATAAGACAGCTCGGACTACAATTGCAACAAAGCCTATTACAAGCAGATACGATCTAAGACGTATGACCACTGGTAAAGGTATGGATGTAGCGCAAAATATTTATGAATATTGGGATGATCCAAACGAATTAGTGGATCGACTTCAACTATTATATGCATCAACCCAAGCTGGACATAATGCACATGGAAATGAAATTCATTCTATAATCGAAGAGTTGAGAGAGATGGATATTATTTATTAAGAATTACTCTTGGAATAAATGATCAGTTGTTGTTTGGTTTTCGAAAAATGTCTATCGACAAGTTTGGTGGACCTTTGCATCACTTAAAAAAAGTATTTCATGTTAGTGATGACGAAGATGGAGAATATATCAACTTTGAAAATAAACGATTACTTGGAATCAATAGCCCGGTTGGTAGTTCCGATGCTGTTAATAAGATTTATCTTGAAAAATTTGTAACTGATGGGTTGGAAAAGTATATAAAAGAGTTAGATTTAGTAACGAATTCATATTTACAAGAAGAGTTTGTTAGCAAACGTTATCTTTTAGAAACGTATGACGAAGCCCGAAAAAAAGTGACAAATAATTTTGTGCGTAATTTATTCAAGGTTTTTACGAACCGAATGAGTTTATTGGATCCAAAAGTTCCTATAACTGCAGCTACGCTTAAAACAATTTTTGAACCATAAAGACATGTCTAGCAAAGAGGCTGTAGTTTTTGAACTCCATAGACCGGCACGTTCACGCTACCCTCGAAGGCGTACATTGCTCAAAGGTATGATGATTTATGGCAAGCTGATTTAATGGAAATGATACCATACGCTCGTCAAAATAGTGGTTACAAATACATATTAGCAGTGATTGATTGTTTTTCAAAGTATGCCTGGGTGGAACCTGTTAAATCCAAAAACGCAAAAGATATCACTCAAGCTATGAATAATATTTTTATTTCGAGTGGAAGAGTGCCAAAAAATATTCAGACTGATAATGGGAAGGAATTCTACAATGTTTCCTTCAAGAAACTCATGGAGAAGCACAAAATTAATCACTACATTACTTACAGCCAGGTTAAAAGTTCAATTGTTGAAAGATTTAATAGAACTTTTAAATCTATGATGCATCAATTGTTTAGTCTTAGAGGAAACTACAATTATACAAAGTTTTTACCTGATCTCATAAATACCTACAACAATAAACTACACCGTACAATTGGTATGACACCATCAGAAGTAAATTCTGGCAATGAAGCAATCTTACTTGCTAATGTTTACTCTTCTAAAGTAAAAAGAAAAGATAAACAACGATTTAAAGAAGGAGACTATGTACGTGTTTCGAAAAAAAGAACTATATTTAGCAAAGGTTATACACCCAATTGGAGCACTGAAATATTTAAAATTAAAAATGTTCGTAACACTATTCCATACACTTACCTGTTGGAAGATTTGACAGGACAGCCTATTCAAGGAGCATTTTATACACAAGAACTGCAGAAAACTAAATATAAAGATGTATATCTTGTAGAAAAAATTCTAAGATGTAAAAAAAATAAGCTGTATGTAAAGTGGTTAGGTTTTAAGAAACCTTCTTGGATAAATAAAAATGATTTAGTAGAATAGCAAAGTGTGTGAAGGTTTTTTTTCTCTTATCCTGTCCTTACTAAAAAATTTTTAGAGGAATTTATAAATTATAAAAAAAACTCAGTTTGTGGGTGAAAATGTTTATTAATTTTCTTTATAATATGAAAATAATGTATTAGGAACACAAAGTTTTGATAAATAATCCAATTGAACATTTACATCTTTAAACAAGCTTTGAAATTTTAAGTATTCACTTCTTAGCAGGTTGATTTTCGTAGGTTGAAAACTTAGAAGGTTCTCCAACCAAGTTGCTTTCCCCTGGATGGAAATCATCTTGTGTGTAAACTTAATAAAATATATTGTTGCTTTGTTAAGGTTGATTTCACTTGCAGAAACTGCTTCTTTCCCATTAAAGAAGTCATTGAACGTCTGCATGTTCGACTTCAAAGTTGTCCAATCTTCAACATCTAGATAAATAACATCTTTTTTCGATCTCACCGCTATTAGAGGCACATAATCTTGGGAGAGACCAGTAATCAATATCTTGGAGTTGTATTTGTTGAGTGGAAAACTTGTAGTCAGCTGCAGGCTCATTTCACTCGAAGCCATGTTTGCATAAAACTGATGTTATAAAAGTAGAAATCACTGAAAGTCATGTAGATTCCCCCACTCTTCCCCGAACCGTTTAAAAAAATATCAGTAAAAAAATTAAACAAAGAGAAGAGGTGGTATAACGGAAGTTACTTGAGGAATACAATAGAGGTGGAAGTGAGAATGATGGAGACAGTTATAAAACCCGCACAGCTAGGGACATCGGAGGGGGGAACACCCTCCCACCCATCGAATGGGGGGTCTAACTGTGAACAGAGATGAAGCTATGGAGAATGCAATACATTAACCCCACACATACACCTCACACTCCATCGGCACAGCTACGGCGTGGAAAGGCGGAGTGACCACCCCAACTTGATAGAACTTAAATAATACATATTTTACCAGTAACACTGATGGTCTAGTGGTTAGAGCTGCTGACTTTTGGAGTAAAAGATCGCAGGATCGAAGCTAGGAGTATTTTAAAAAACTTTTTTCTTATATTACCCCCCACCCCCACCCAACCACATGGTGGGGAGGAGGGGATTTGGATCCGACATTGATGACGTCATGCGCCAGATCTCTCTTTCTCCCTCTACTTCCATTTTTTGGCGGTACATATGAAATAAAAAACGCTGCATCGACTGGTACAAAAACGAGGTTGCTCCGTTTACTATCACACATGTTATATTGAAAACTGCGGTGTACCCAAGTTCAATTCGGTGCAAAAAGGAGACAGCTCCGGAGCTGCCTCGTTTTTACATCGGACTGACGTTCACATTTTTTGCCGCTTTGATGCAGCACCTGCAAGTCTTAACACAATAAATTTTAATTGTAATTTCAGTAATGTCATAACAACAAATAGATTATTCCCTATGAAAATGGCACTGGAGTGCAGAAACGTTGGGAATTGTAAGGGAATTATAACAATAAAGATTGGCTGTTATAAGGTTCATTTACGTTTAATTAACCATTACAACAAGTATAAAAATAACAACCATAATTAACAAGAAAATAAATATGACCTTTAATAGATCACAATTCTTAAAGAATAGTGTCAGCCATACCACTTTCCCCCTGCGTGGGCTAAATTTGAGTCACACCAAAATTAAACCAATTTTGGCATTTAAAATAAAATTAATGATGTAAAAGTTGCGTTGAAATTGAAAATTATTACATAGCATTGTAAAAATTGCAGTAGCAGTTTTGGACATTACACTCATTTACAATTAATAAAAAGTAAATAAATTAAATTTTAAAAAAATTAAATAAAATATCATTTACAATTAATTTAAAAAAATTTAAATTAACAAAGAGTACATAACAACAAAAGGAAAAACAGTGTCAGCCAGATGTCCCAAACCTCTAAAGAATTGTAGATTGGATTGTAAAAATACTCTAGAAGTGGCATACGGTAGCGAAGGCAAGATTTACAAAGATAACATTTTCAATGAATATTGGGGGTTAGGTGACCATGATAAACGAGTAGCATTTGTATGTGGCCTGATTGAGACTGTAACTCCAAAAGTAAAACGGACAAAAACCGACTATCCTGAGAAGCAAAAATTCAGAATGGTTACACACAAATTTTACTTTAAAATTAATGTTAAAAAAGAATACCAACAGCCAAAATTAAATTCAGTCCACCGATAATGGTTAGGTAGTGAGGTGAGACGTAATAAACCAGTAAGTATTTAAAATAAATTTAATAAAAGTCTAGTAAATTTAAATAAAAATTAAATTAGCAAAATGGAAAATAAAAATTATTCTTAATTACATTTCACAAAAAAAATGTCAATAAATAAGAAATTGGAACATGTTCAATAATACAAAAACCATGTGGAAAGGCGATAAAATATAAATCAAAAACCTAACACATAAAATACAAGTAAGCATAAATTCAGGAGTTAGTAAATACATAATAAATATGGACTAGTAACGTATGTTACAATTTTAATATAAAAGGAAAACTAATTTTAATCACATGGACTCTCTTGAAATCAATAAAAATTAACAAATATACAACAGTAATTTATAACCATAGGTAAGCTTAATTTGTGGACATGTAAATATTAAATTGTGATAAAATAAAAAATTTTGAAATTCATATTGTAAAAAACAATGTACTTTGCAGAATCTGAAAATGACCCCCGAGGATGACACGTGTAAGTGTCGAAACGTTGGGAGTACAAATTTGATTAATGAATGGTTTGTAAATTATAATAAATATAATTTGAACGAAAGGCTGTTTAAAGGTTCAAAAATTTCTAAAAACTTTAAAACTAATGGCAAACACATATACATGTTTGTAAAGACTGTTTTGTAAGAATTCTAGGAGAAACGCATTTATTTATAAATGTCTCGCTCCATAATCGAACTGCTACTGTGTCTGGTGCGAGTAACAAACCAATAGGGGAAGTCAAGCTTCTGTAAACAAACACAGCGAAGAAAAACTGACTTTAGTAAGGGATCATATCAATTCCATTCGCAAATACAAATCACACTATTCCAGACTTGAAAGTGACAAGTATTACTTACCTGCTTATCTTAACATGTCAATATTGTATGAAAAATATATAGAGATTACAGATGACCCAGTTAGCAGAAAGACTTACTCTGATGAGTTCCATAAACTTAATATATCATTCAAAGCACCACAAACTGACACATGTAACAAGTGTGGCGTTCTTAATAACAAGATAAAAGTGGAAATTGATCTCGTTAAGCAGCAAGAATAATTGGAAAATCAGTTGGCTTTACATCAAGAACAGGCTGACTATGCATATCAGCAAAAAATAAAAAACAAACACTTAGCCAAAGCTAGCAGACTATGCATATCAGCAAAAAATAAAAAACAAACACTAAGCCAAAGCTAGCAGTAAGTGTATGAGGTGCTACATGTTTGACCTCCAACAGTGTTTGCCAACTCCCTATCTCACTGAATCAGTGGTTTTCTACAAAATGCAACTGTGGACCTTCAATTTAACAATGTATGATTCCACCAGCAGCAGAGTAAAGTGTTACATGTGGCATGAAGGGGAGAGAGGACGGGGTGGTAACCAGATTGCGACCTGCATTTATAAGGATTGGTTTCCCTGCCGCCTGATATGAAACATGTAATTCTCTACTCAGACACGTGTGGAGGTCAAAATAAGAATTCCCACGTGTCAGCGATGTTCCTTACAGCAATGCAAGATAATCAGCATCTCGAGATGGTTGATCATAGATTTATGATCAGCGGCCACAGGTCACCTGGAATGTGACATAACCCATGCCAGCAGAGAGGAACAAAAGAAGCGTCTAGAAATGCCCATCTACAGTCCTCAGGACTGGCATCAAATGGTACAATCCACAGGACCCAAAAACAACAAATACCAAGTGGATGAACTGAACCATCATGACTTTTTGGCATTTTCCAGCCTTCTCAAACATCCTTTGGTACTGCGGAAAAAGAAACATACATCAACTAACAAATAAAATCAGAACCATCCTGAAAAATTCAATATAACAGAATTCAACTTAGCTTACCTTACTAAAAATAAAATTAAATCACATATACCAACCATAAAGACAAAGAACCAATCACTAATAGCAAAGAGGTCGTATATTCAATTTTTTGTGAGTGCGATTTGCAATATTTAGGACATACAAAAAAATTTTTAAAGACCAGAATAGATCAACACCGCAAATCAATCAAATACTAAAACATCTCAGAAACAGCACTTATCAAACACCACAAAAATACAAAACACAATTAAAATTATGAAAAAATAACAGTAATAGATAAAGAAAGAAATTTAAAAAAACGAAAAATACTAGAAGCATTACACATATCTATGAATTTGGAAAATAGTGAATGATCGTAGGGAATACGCACAGGTTAAAATCTACTCCAATCTATTAAACAATTTAAAAATTCACATATAAAATAAATAAAAAAATTTTCTTCAACAATATCTCTTTAACATAATACATAATAAAATTGCAACCCGCACTCTTATAACCTTACAGTCAAGCTGATACAAAAGATAACCGTATCCAGCTCAATGCTCACCTAATTCAAATATATCTAACGTGCTAGGTACTAAGAGTATAAGTCAAAAAATCAAGTTTGAGAGGTATTCGTTATAAAGAATGCTGACGGTTTATTGGTTGGGTGGATCCTAAAAGTATAAATCAAACATGGTTTTCAGTGTGTAATATTAAATTAATCTTAACAGCATAAGTCCTCAGTCGAAAGTAGTGTTTTGTATTAAGAGTATAAGTCAAGTTATACCATTAGTACCGGAGTTTTGAAACTGCCACAGCTGTAGCGCTACCTGACATATACTCTTAGACCCTTCACTTTTCTTATAACCTTTTTCAATTGTAATAAGTGAAGTAGGTTTGGTGTTACTGTTTATATTGCAAAAACATTCTTTTTTTAAAAAAAACTTGTGGAAAATGAGTAGAGGAAACAAAATTTTGCAATTAGCTCTGGAAAATGCGGAATCAAGATTCTCTTTACAGTCAAGTAAGTATTAATATTATATTGTTATTTCCACTTTATAAATAATTATTTATAATTCACGAAGAAAAGATAACTAATGCAATTTGTTGAAATCAATTTATCATTTTTTTTTTTTTTTTAACTGTTGCCAGGAAATAAACTAGGTTGTAATAAAATATTTTGCAACGATAATAATCAGATATCTCCTCAGAACAAAAACATCGTTTCACCCATAGAGGAAATTTCTATTGAAGTTTTAACCATAGAATCTGTTACAGGTAAGAACTCTTTCGACAACATGAACTATTTTAAATTATGCTGAGGTAAACCACAGCATTCAAAGTATTAATGGTTAGTTTATCTTATTAATTTGTTTCAGATCTAAGCAAGATTGATAACGATGAAATGATTATAATTGATTCTATTTTGCCGAAATTGAAGTAATTGCTCAGGAATGTCAAGAAGGTAACTAAAAACAAATAAATAATAGAAGCCTGTTTGTAACTCTTGTATTTTCGTTATCAGGTGACACACAAGGAGATGTAATGCTCTTGGAGATCCACGATGGTGATCCTGATCACGTTCAAATGGAGAGTCCAATTGATAAAGATGAAGATGTTAACGTTTTCCAGAGAGCTGAAGAGACAGTAAACATTTTACTAGGTAACTTATATTCCAGAGAGAGAGAAACACTCTCTTTAACAAAATATAAAGAATGAAATGTAACATGTGTATTATTGTCACAGGTGACAAACAAGGAGAAAATGGTGGTCCTGCTAATGGTCAAATGGATAGTCCAACTTCTCAAGATGATGATGTTGAAGTTTTTCATCAGACCCAAAGACCGTAAAAAGAAGAGCACCGAGACGCACAATACTTGAGACCAGTAGCAATAATAGCTTAAGTGCTGCAGACCAAAGTGCTAATGGGAAATTTTCCAAAAAGAGAAGAATTGAGAAATTAATAAACCGAAATGCTGGCCTTAGCTATACAACACTAGATGGTGTAAAAAAGTCAGCCAGAATAATGAAACCATTGGATAACTGCCGGTCAATGTGTAAAGAGAAACTCTCCGCTGATATCCAAAGCAGTATTTTTAAAGAGTATTGGAATCTTGGAAATCGCGATAGACGAGCAGAATTTGTGGCATCTCTGGTAGAAAGTAGTGAGCCAAAAACCATGTGCAAACGAGCCGATGATCCTGAAAAAGACACACCTTTTTTTTCAAAGTCAACGGAGAAAAAACTAAAGTATGTCGTGTTGCTTCATGAGGGTGTTAGGCGAAAGTAATATGTTTGTGACAACAGCCATTTCTTCCTCTCTCAGGTCAACATCAGGTATTTCACAAGGTGATCAAAGAGGCAAAGACCCTACACCATCAAAAATCAGTGACACCATGCTAAAAGAAATACATGGCCATATTAAATCTTTCACAGCATACGAGTCGCATTACTCACGAAAGAAAAGTGAAAGAAAATATTTACCACACTATTTGAATTTGAGCATAATGTACAAGCTCTATAAAGAATGTGTGAAAAATCCTGCTGGTAGAGCGGAGAGAGAATTCCGTAAGTTGAATATTGCATTCAAGAAACCGAAAGTGGTCACTTGCCACAGATGTGACACCCTAGCTATGAGAGAAAAGATTGCTACAACCGAGGATGAGCTTCAGGTCGTGAAAAATGAACAAAAAATTCACCATGAGGAGGCAGATCTTGCGTATGAAATGAAAAGAGAAGACAAAATGCAGTGTTCTCAAGACAGCAATAGTAGATGTTATGCTTTTGATCTGCAGCAGTGTCTACCAACAGCATATTTAAATTCTTCTGTAGCCTTTTATAAAAGGCAGTTATGGACCTTCAACCTAACTATGCATGAAACTGTTAGTGGGGCAGTTAAATGCTACATGTGGCATGAAGCGGAAGGTGATAGAGGGGCCAATCAAATTGTGACGTGCATCTTCAAAGAACTTTCTAGTCTTCCAAAAGAAGTAAAAACGTAGTTTTATATCCAGATGCCTGTGCGGGACAAAACAGAAACTCGCACATTTCAGCAATGTTCCTGACGCTCCTTCAAAAATGCCCTCAGCTTGAGTGCATAGATCATAAGTTTATGGTGAGTGGTCACAGCCACCTTGAATGTGATGTCGATCATGGCGTGATCGAGAAACAAAAGAAGAAGCTGCAAATGCCGATTTCAGTAGCATATGATTGGTACCAGCTAGTGCGAACTTGCGGTAAGAAGCAAAAGTTTAGTGTTGTAGAACTTGAAGACACGGACTTCTTGGATTATTCTGCAATGTACAAAGATGCGCTATATCTAAGAAAAAAAGATGAGAATGGACAGCCATTTAAATGGACAAGTATCCGTTGGTTGAGGTATACCAGAGAACCTACAAAACTATTTTTTAAAACAACTTTAAACCTTGACAAGTCATTTCGTTGTGTTGATCTTCGTCGACGTAATAGTACAGATGTTACCCTGAATCCTGGTAAGTGCTATAAAATATCTTTGCCAATTTCCATCGAAAAAAAAAATGATATAATCGCTCTTCTCCCGTTGATACCTCCTAAATTTCATAAATTTTATACGGATATGAAAACATCAGTTCTTACAAAAAGTACATACCCAGATATTCTGGAAGAAGATTCTGATTAGTATAGTAAATTTTTTGTTATATAAAAATTTTTGAACAAAATAATTTTTAAAAATTATAAATTATAAATAATTAACAATCAGCCAAATGAAAAAGAACTAATAAATACAGCTAATTTTAAATT
This sequence comes from Triatoma infestans, assembly GCA_011037195.1. Taxonomy (NCBI): domain Eukaryota; kingdom Metazoa; phylum Arthropoda; class Insecta; order Hemiptera; family Reduviidae; genus Triatoma; species Triatoma infestans. The sequence continues at coordinate 14,389 of JAAEAF010000204.1, forward strand.
CTAAAAATTTCTTATTAAATCAGTTACCCACCATACTGTCTGTAGCCAGGGATAACTATTTTTTATAGAGAGTATCACATATTACTACATATTTAATTAACCTCAGACATTTTCTTCCTGAAGACCTTAATTTGACAAAGTTGTGCAAGATGTTTAATAATTTTAAATTAGTTATTGTTTATCTCTTTAAATTATTTATTTATTTTTAACAGTTCATATTAATTGTAGTTACCATTTTACACATTCAAATTATTGTAAAAATATAGTCTATTTTTGTAAATTCAGTGTTTAGTATTTCAAGTAATAACTCTCTAAAATATCTAAACTATCCGCCTAATATCTAAATATCTAACCGCCTAATAAATCCCTCTTCAAGACATCTGACTTCATACCTGTGGAATCTATAGACGACGGGTAACTATTGATAAAGTGGCTCATGGTATGCAAATTAGTCATGGTTCTCCTACGAAATCATCCACAACAGACTTGGGTTTCATAAAGTCTGTGCAAGATGGGTCCCAAAACAACTCACACAGTTGCATAAACAACAGCGCTTGGACATCTGCCAAAAACATTTGGATCGCTATGGTAATGAACTTGACATCTTCTTAAACAAAATCGTCACCGGTGACGAAACATGGATCCATCATTACGAGCCGGAGAGTAAACGGCAGAGTATGGAATGGAAACATCCCAATTCGCCCTGCAAGAAAAAGTTCAAAAGCCAACCATCCGCAGGAAAACTGATGCTTACAGTTTTTTGGGACTTACAAGGCGTAGTAGTGGAACATTATCAGGAAAGGGGCATAACAATAAACAGTGAACGTTACAGTGAGATGCTTACTGACAAGTTGAAGCCTGCAATTCGAAGCAAACGCCGAGGACTGCTGTCAAAAGGTGTTGTGTTGTTGCACGACAATGCCCGTCCACATACTGCTGCCCACACTGTTGAAACGCTTCAGAAACTCAATTTTGAAGTCCTGGATCATCCTCCGTATAGTCCTGACCTTGCTCCATCGGACTTCCACTTGTTTGGTCCACTCAAAGAGGCATTAAGGGGGCGTAGATTTACCTCGGATGAAGCAGTAAAAGAAGCGGTGCATTCCTGGCTAGCAGCTCAACCAAAAACCTTCTTTTGTGACAGCTTCAGAAAGCTTGGCAACGATGGACCAAGTGCATTGAAAAGCAAGGGGATTATGTTGAAAAATAATGTTTTCTATTTGTATTACAATAAAATTTATAACTACATTGCGGATAATTATTGACTTACCCTCGTATAATGAAAAGCACCCTGAAAACATTGTTCACTTTCCGGGCAATTTTCAACAATGGTTTCAACATTTCTTTTGGGTACCTGCGGAAAGATACGTGTAGTACTTGTGATTCCTTCAAAGCTCAGAAAGTTGTTTTTGAATCAGGTGACAATGATCTCTCTGACTCCAAAAAATTGGAGCAAAAGAAAAAACCTAAAGTCTAGAAATTCAACAGAAACTTCATTTATTGAAAGCAAAGAAATTTTATTCGATCAAAAAACAGTTAAAAAAAGAGAGTTGGAAGAATGGCACAGTAGCAGCAATAACAATGGATTTTCAGAAAAATATCTCCCTACTCCTAACATCACAATCAATGATGTCTACTACAAATGACAGCTGAGCTTCTATAGTTTCAACGTTCACCTCCTTTCGAATGGAGATTCAACTTTTTATACATACGATGAATCGGTTGCTAATAAAGGATCAGATAATGTGTGCTCTATGCTCGATAATTTTGTGCATAATTTTTTGCCTGTAAAAGTTCGTAGGCTAGTCTTTTTTTTTGACTCTTGCGCGGGTCAAAATAAAAATTACACAGTCATTTGCTATCTCCACTGTCTTGTGACTGACAGCGCAGGTTGAAGTACTTTTCCCTGTCAGAGGGCACTCATATCTATTGTAGAATGTGATAAAAACATGAGTTACATTAACCAGCAGTCTTACGTTGAGGTGTCCGATGAATGGAGAGAAGTTATTAGAAACAGTAGACGAAATCCTTCGCCCTTTGCAGTGACTGACTGCAAAAAAGAGCTCTTCAAGGCTTGGACTGAGTTTTTAAAGGCAATCTACCAACCAAAATGTTTTTTCCCTACGAGGCCTCTTCGATGTTTGAAGATCCAGGGAGAACATCTCACAAAAATTTAAATTTTTCTACCGCAATTCCTTCAGTGGAATGTACTTGCACACTAACTTGATGTGGCGCCCGCCAAAGAAGGGGAAAAACAAAGGAAAAGCTGCTCCTATGAGAGGAGATCTGCAAAATCTCTACGAAGGCCCGCTACCAATTAGTCAAGCCAAGTTCAATGATCTGCAAGACTTAATAGATTTTTGACGATCCCGAAAGCTAAAATGTTTTATGAAAACTTACCATATAGTGCCACTAATGAAAATGAAGTGGACATTTTCCTGGAAAACCTTCTAGATGATGACTGAGTTGTGATTATTGTAATAAATTTTTATTAATGTTGTAATGACATATCAATGTTCAATGTCATAGCAATGTCAAGTGGCTTCAGCCAGCCGCTATCTTCATAAAAGATAACAAGAAGAAAGGATAATTTATAACTAGTGGCCCAGCCGGCCGCTGTCTTCAAGAAGGGAAGAGTATAGTGAATGTAGTGTTACGGTGTAACAAGGATTGAATTGTTCGGCTCCTCTGTTGTATGTTTAAGATATTATAGTAGTAAGATTAGGTAGTACGAGTATATAGTTAGATTAAGATAGGGTAATTAGTTAATTAAGTTAGAATAAGTAGTTTATTAGTTTATTGGTATGAATGTGTATGATTGTGTCGATAGTATAAGTATAGTTTTATTTAGTGATAAGATAATAGAATTTAGGAAAAAGAAAACTAGAGGAGAAGACTTGAAGAGAGAAGAGGAGGATAGAAAATAGGGGAGGAACTGGAGGAGAAGAAAGAAGTGGGGAGAAGAGAAGAGAAAGGTTAAGGGAGATAACCAGAGAGTAGGTAGCCTAGTCGGCTAGTGAGAAGGAGAGCTCTAAATAAAACGGATTTTCCAACGCGAAAGCGGATACGGACTTCCTCGTGATATCAAACCCGTGAAGGCGATTGAAGAGGAGGAGCAGCACAGGAAAACCAACAGGTACCTTTGTTGTGTGGGAAGGAAAACTAACAAACTGTGTCGTGTAAACCCTACTAACCAGGCCTGGGGTAAATAATATGTAAAATATAAAGAAAATTAAAAGGAGAAAATAAAAAGAATTAACAAAACAAAAAAAAGTTGGCCACATTTATTGTAGTATTGTATATGTAGAAGTTATAGCGTTTATTTTATTTCATTTATTGTATTTTATTTCGTTAAGTTTCTTTTATTTCATTCGTTACTATTTTTCTTATTTTCCCAGCGCAAATTTTATGTTATTTTAATTATATGTATGTTTGAAATTTACTTTGTGTTTGTTTTTCTCCGATTGTCTAAAGTTGCTGGTAGGCCGTAGAAATCGGCAAATATTAAAAAGCTAAGTGCAGTTGTAGGCAGCCTGTTAACAGATAACCCAGTAGCTGAAGCGGTAGCCTTACCGCTACCGGCCTCCAGACCTTAGAACACTGGTTCGCATCTGGCCAGTTCTATACTTTTTTAATTGGAAGGAAACTATTTTTTTTTCCTAATTTTTTTTTTATTTTTTCATTTTTTGATTATTATTAAGTAATACTATAACTGTTAATTTTTTATTTTTTATTTTAGAAAACATTTTTCGTATTTTTTTATTAACACAATTTTTTTTATAAAGATTATCGTTCCACAATTTTATGTAATTATTTCAGAAGGTTATTTAAATTATTTTATAAGTATTTTTTTTGTTTTTGCTTTATATATTTGGAAAAATAGGTTTCTCTGTTAAGCCTGGGAAAAGAAAACAGAGTGGCGTCCTATAACTTCCCTTCCCACTTTCCCGTTAACCCACATCTTCCTGAACCCCCCCCCCATCTCCACTGCAGCTAGCGGCAACTTGGATGCAGCTCAGAGGGTGAGGTGTAACAGTAGTGAATATAGAACAGAGAGAGAGAAAAGAAAGATGGCGGAGACTAACTGTGATGCTATGTTTTCTAGTGCTATCGAGTTATTGAAAAATGTTACTAAAATTAGTGGAAAGTTGCGAAATGGTCTAAAAAAAGACATTTTGACGGCTATAAGTGATTTACGTATACAGCAAGATGAAAGAAGGACTTGAAGTGGAAATTTTAAGCCTGTTACTGAAACATGTGGTAAGGTTAGTCAGACACATACTAATTACAACACCAATTTTACCTATGCCGCAGTTGTTAAACATAATCCTAACAAAACATTAGTAACTGTAAAGCCATAATTACTCCAATAGACAATATCACGAGTGATGATACTAAACAAATTATTAAACTACTATTAATCCATGTGATTTAAAAATTGGTGTTTCCAAATTGAGAAATATTTCTAACTGTAGGGTTTTAATTGAAAGTAATGAAAAGTATGTAAGGAGATCGTTCAAAAATGTAATGACAAATTAAATGCAGTTTTTTTTGGTCTAAATTAATTATTCATAATATTCCCACTGAAATTAATTTAGATAATGCTTCTACAATTATTAAACAACAAAACTCGAAATTTTTCCAAAATGGGGAAGGCATCATTCCAAAATATATTACAAAACGAAATAAATATAATGATTCTAACCTCATTATAGAGATAGATCCGACATTGCGCAGTAAAATTAAGAAATCCGGATTAAAAATGATGTGGAGTTTGTGCAGGGCCGATGATTATTTAACACTACTACGTTGTTTTAAATGCCATAGGTTCAACCATACATTGAAAATATGTAAAAACGAAGTAACTTGGGCGTTTTGTGCTGGTAACCACACTACTGACAGTTGTCAACAAAGTGATTCACAACCTAAGTGTATTAATTGCACTACTAGGAATAAATTTATTAAAAAAGAAAAATTTTTAAACATACCCCCACCTCTGCCCAATTAGAAGAAAACATACCCCCACTTATGCCCCAAAAGGTCTCTTAAATTTATTAAAAAAGAAAAATTTTTAAACATACCCCCACCTCTGCCCCAAAAGGTCTCTTAAATGAATTTTCCCAGAGAAATGTCTCAAATATAAGATACCTCAAATATAAGCGTTAACATAGTATTAATCTAATTTAAACGTAGAAAAATTTTTAATCTGCGAGAACATTTTTTACTCCCGCTCTGTCCAACGCTCCGCCAGCGGACGCTACGTAGTTCCTCTTCCCCTCGTTGACTTCAAACTCGGGGTCTCCGTCACCGTCACCACACGTCAATTCCTTCGTATGGAGAAACGCCTTTACCAAGACCCCACCTTACGCAGCGCATTCGTGGAGTTCATGCGCGACTATCTGGACAGCGGCCATGGAGGTTGTGCGTCCCGATGACACGCCGCCCACCTATACGCCATACTACTTCCCGCATCATGCGGTTCATCGTCCTGACGATCCGCCAATTAAGTTGCGGGTCGTATTCAACGCTTCCTGCGCCTCCTCCAATGGTCACTCCTTAAATGATCTGCTTACCGGCCCCAAGCTCCAGGCTAATATCACCACACTCCTTCTACGTTTTCGGCCACCACCGCAAATGGTCATCACCACCTTCATCTTCTTACCGCTAAATCGAAGGTGTCCCCTAATAAGGCCATCTCCTTACCGCGCCTGGAGCTCTGCGGCGCCCCCCCCTCGCCAAGCTTCTTCTCGCGGTCAACACGCGCATGCTTCCCCATCTCGGCGCCTTCATTACCGCGTTTTCCGACTCCAAGGTCGACTTCGCCTAGATTCGCGGTGAAAGTCACCGGTGGAAGACCTTCGTCGGCAACCGCGTGGCCGAAATTCAAGATCTCCTTCCGCCTCACGTGGCGCCCTGTCTCTTCCCAGCACAATCCAGCCGACTGTGCGTCAAGAGGTCTCGCGCCCCATCATCTATCTCCTCGACCACCCCTTATGCTTATGGTGGAAAAGGCCCCCATGGCTCGCCACAAGTTTGTGCGGAGGGAGATGTATAGTAGTAGTTGTGGTGGTTGGTTCCCAGAGCTGGAAAGCATCAGAGATATTTTCCGTGGTAGCCTGCGTCATTTTGTGGTCATCGACGGTTTCGGGCGTTCGCCCATCTTCAGGATGCGTTTGTCAGACAATGGTGATAACACAGACTTGCACAGAGCAAATTCAGTTTATACACTCTAATCAGGATTCAGGAACTGAATTTGCTCTGTGGAAGTCTGTGTTATCACGCTGTCTGACAAACGCATCCTGAACATGGACGTACGTCCGAAACCGGTCGATGACCACAAAATGAAGCAGACGGAAAATGTCTCTGATGCTTTCCAGCTCTGCGGAACCAACCACTACAACAAAATCCAACTAATTTTGGAAAATTACCAAATAATTAAAAACCGTTTTTAACATATCAATGACTGATAATAGCATATGATAATATTACTAAATAGATTTTTCTGAAATCAATACAACTTATATTAGTAAAAAAAATATATACCAATCGGATATCTAAAATATTATACTTGTTGCGTCGTCCGCCAGATCCTGTTTTTCCTCTCATTTTTAATTCTCTCCCAACAAACCGTTCCCGCCTTCTCTCGCATCTCCGGACGTTGGTTTCCCCTCCACAGCCACCCCTTTTTCCCTGGTTAAACATCTCTTTTCTTAAATTGTCGTTTGCTCGCTTCATGTGCATATGTGTGTATTTGTTCTCTGGGTCAGAATCTTTACTACTCCATTTCAACTGCTTCACCATTAAGTTTCACCGCCTCCACGGGTGTACTGTGTTAAAAACATAGGCCTTTCATCTCTGCCTCCAACCAGCTTCCGAGAGGTCTTATTCGCATCAACAAACGCACGCTTCCGTACCGCTTCATTCACCAACTACCTTTCCCGCAACTTCCCTTCATGCATACTCATACACGAACATATTTACACAAATCCTTTATACCCTTTTACGCTTCCTAGCGTCCTTCACAGCTTCTCCGGCTCAACATACGCTTCTCCATCATCGTAACCGCATCAACAAGGTAAGCAAATCAAAATTTTATTGCTTTGTTAATTTTCATAATTGCGTTTCAAGATCGCCGAAACGTTAAAGGTTCTTTAAAAATATCATAAAATTGAATAGAAAGCTAAATACATTGGTTTCTTTCAAGCAGTCCTGTTGAAAATCTTTAGTATTAAAAAGAGAAATTATAGCCTACAAATTACAAAAATTATTATTAAAAAAAATATTCATTACAATAACAAAATTCATTTTTTACAGGAAATTCCAATTCTGGAAATAGTAGATTCCCAACCTTCACATGCATCAAATTCTCAACCCTCACATGGACCAAAGAAGAAGAAGAAATAAGAGCGAGGAGAAATTCAAACACCCCCGAGGACGAGCTCCGCAACTTGATTCGAGGATTTTTTTGGTCCCCGAACAAGCTCTACATCCTCAGCGCAATCTGCCAAATAAAAATTATAATGCATAGTTTCAGAGAAGGCTGCACAGCACTTTTCAGCCGCCTCATTACCAGTTAATACTGTTAAAGATTCAACATGTAATACTTATGAAATAAGTTTTTGGAATATTAATTTATGGTTTCAGTACATTGCTTAATGTGGCACTAAGTGAAATTAATTATTTTAAAAAAAAAAAATTATACATTTGTGTGAAACATGGCTTCTTTCAAATTTAATGCCGTGTGATTGATTTTTCATTTACAAAAAAATATTAACCGTTGGTAGATTAATAAAACTAAATCTAATAATAAAAACCTAATATTAAGAACTTTTTTTCGCATATTTCATTAAGTAATCAAACAACCAATCAAATAATATCAAAATTGGGTTTTAATATTATTAATCAATATTCATCTAATTTGGAAAACAACAGAATTATTATCTATATTGATTGACAATTGATTAGGTGACGTCATCGTACATTCCGTGACTGTGGTTACTTTGCACCCCCAGGTTTTTTTTCAATTCTGGTTACCTTTAGTGTGATCTCACTAGATGAAGAAGCAGATGATATAGCGTTTCCTCTCGTATTGCAAGCAACTAACTTTATATTTCCTCTGGTATTCCATGCAGCTGGAAATTGTTGGCATTCTTGGAAGATTCATATTTTTCTTTTTATTTTTTTTATAATTAAGAGAAAGAAAAAAACAATTAACTAATTAAAATGTGGATGGGTTCGCAATGCTGGATAACATCTGGCACTTTATCCATCATAGCAATCATATTCATTTTGTTCCTGTCCGGTTTCGCATTTTCACCCATCATCAGAACAAATTCATGAAGTTCGTAGAGAGAGTACACATCAACGTAATGTTTCTGTTACATTCACACTTGAAGTGAACTCTCTACACGAACTTGGTGAATTTGCTCTGATGAAACAAAATGAATATGCATGCTACGACGGATAAAATAGCAGAAACTAATTATTAAAAATTTCAAAAATCACTAAAACGAAGTTGCAACTACGGAAGTTAAATATATAAATCTGCGATGACATCATCTAATAATAGTCATTCAATATAGTTAGAGAGAAGTTCGGTGAGAGGGATTTTACAGTTAAAGGGCTATGGTTTGGAGCTCGTGGGACAATCCCCTGATTCACCGGCAAAAAATCAAAAGAATAGGACATAATGAGAGAAAAATTTAGAAATTGTTTCTATCCATTTCAAAACCTGAGTATTGACGAAAGTTTGACGTTATTCAAAGGAAGACTATTTTTCAAACAATACATCCCGTCGAAGCGAAGTAGATTCGGTATAAAAACCTTTGTCTGTGTGACTGCGAAACAGGGTACATTTTGCACTTCATTATATATACAGGTGCCTCAACTGACAAACGAAGAAATTAAATATTTGGGAAACTCGAGGAATGTGGTTCAACCTTATTGGATCCTTATAAATATAAAGGACATTACGGTGTATTAGTTAATTGGTACACTAGCCCAATTTTATTTGAATGACTTCACATGAGAACATTCAACGCCTATGGTAGCGTCAGGAAAAATAGCAAAGAAATGCCACCTATGAAAAGAAACTTGAAAAAATGTGAGTTAACATTACCGACATAAAAAATGCTGCTTGCATAAATGGTTCGACAGGACAGAGGTTTGGATGTTAACAACTTTTCATATTGCATCAATGGTTGAAAGTAGCAAAACTGACTTTACGACGTGTTAATGAAGCCATTATGTGTGCAAGACTATAGTAGCAATATGGGTGTTGTGGATAAAGCGGACATGATACTGCCAACCGTTGAGACAATAAGGAAATCCACCAAAGTTACAGGAAGTTTGATTTTTCATATGTTGGATTTGTCTATCATGAATGCCTATCTTTCATACAGAAATAGAACTAAGTAAAAAATGTCATTCGCCGACTTTCACCTGTCTCTGATAAGAAAGATATTGGAGAAACACCATAAAGAAAGAAAAAAAGCCGGACGTGGATCATCGGAATTAACCCATTTAGGCTAACCACTAACCGAAAGGCATTTTCCAAAGGTAATTCCTGACACAGAAACAACCAAAAACCCCGAAAAGCTAGCGTAGTATGTCGAAAGGCGCAAAACAGAAAAGAGTCAAGTTATTACTGTGAGTAGAGTATATTTGTATGTTCCAGAACACTTTTCCACCCCCCTGGCCCACTTTGTCGGCCGGCAAAATCACAGTTTTTAACCCCCACCACAAACCCCCCTTCCTCAGCTGCTCCTATGTGTGCTGATGGATAGAGTGAGGTGTATATAGTTTTTTTTATTCAGAGTCAGCAGCATTTAGAACTGCATCTTAATATCTGCTGCAATAAAATATGCCAAACTTTTTGTTGTTGAGTCATTCTCTCTTTTCCCCCCCTCATTGTGAACTATTCAACCTGTCTCCCGCTCCCTCCCTCTTCCTATAATTAATATAAGATATAAAAACGAGTAATACACAATGTTTGTTACGTGATGACGTCATATTTGGGGATATAATGAAAACAAATTATTAGCGGTGCACTGGCTGACCTTTACACTTGGAAAAAGTTTTTTTAGTTCAAATCATTTAAGTAAAAGAGGGCTATATAATATATAAAAGTGTACCACCTTTAAAGAAGCTCAGTTAGTAAAATGGCGGTAGAGTGGAAAGAGATTTCTGCGAGTAATAATTATATTAGGTTTGTTTCAACATGTCCAACCAACACGCTCACCGATTTGGATTTAGTACTAAGTTATATCAATCTGTACAGTGACTTAAAATCTTTAGAAACGTATTCTAAAGAATATACTGTTATGGCAGCTAATAAACATTATATAAATTGTGTTTGGTCAAATCCAAAACAAAAAGTTGGACGTGATAATTGTCCTTGTTCACACATTGCTTCTTTAGCCCACTGCATTAAAAGAGATTTAAATCAGTTGTTCAGCGAAAGAATAGTGGGGGAGGTAAATGTAGTTGGTGAGAAGTAGTGTGACTTCCCAGTTTGCGGTCATATCTCAAAGTGGCAAGTGGTATAAGATTGCAGCTTACAACCAGCTTCTCGCTCAACAGCATCAATTCAAAACAATTAGTGACAGGTCTTTCTGAAGATGGTGAACCACTTCATTAAAAAAAAAAATCAGTTATCTATTCAAACGATGAAGATTGAGCAATTCTCCAAGTTAGCAAGCAAATATGTGATGAATTTTTTGGTAATAAAAACGGATCCCCTATGTCCCCGATATTCAATTGAAGCATTCATCAGTTTACTTTGAGAACTTCACCCATAAAACTATGGTTATCCAGGGGAAACCATCATGGCTTGAAGATCTCCTCAAATATCAGCCTCCGAAGATCAATTTATTAAGAAATGAATATTTTAAATTAGTGAGTGTAATTGAAGATGTTAATAAACAAGTCAGTAATTTAAAAAAATTATTGAACTGTGATTTTTTTAACAAAAAAAATGTAACAACTGCTGAATAAATTTTGTATTAAAAATAGATTGTTTCATTTATTTTTTCCTGAATTGGCATCAACGTAAGAGGTTAAAAAAAATACTCAATTTTTTATGAACTTTATTAACCTACTAAATCTTTTACATTTATCCATGAAGGTTCCTTGAAACCTAACCACTTTACATACAGCTTATTACTTTTACGTCTCAGTATTTTTTCTACAAGATATACATCTTTATATTTAGTTTTCTGCAGCTCCTGAGTATAAAATGCACCCTGAATAGGCTGTCCTGTCAAATCTTCCAACAAGTAAGTATATGGAATTGTGTTGCGAACATTTTTAATTTTAAATATTTCAGCACTCCAGTTGGGCGTATATCCTCTAGTAAATATAGTTCTTCTTTTCGAGATACGTACATAGTCTCCTTCTTCAAAACGTTGTTTATCTTTTCGTTTTACATTTGAAGAGTAAACATTAGCTAGTAAGGATGCTTCATTGGTAGAATTTACTTCTGATGGCGCTATACCAATCGTACGGTGTACTTTGCTATTGTCGGTATTTATGAGATCAGGTAAATGTTTTGTATAATTGTAGTTTTCTCTAAGACTAAACAATTGATACATCATAGATTTGAAGGTTCTATTAAACCTTTCAACAATTGAACATTTAATCTGACTGTAAGTACTGTAGTGATTAATGTTGTGCTTCTTCATGAGCTTCTTGAAGGAAACATTGTAGAATTCCTTGCCATTATCTGTCTGAATATTTTTGGGTACTCTACCACTCGAATTAAAAATGTTATCCATTGCTTGAGTGATATCTTGAGCGCCTTTGGATTTAACAGGTTCCACCCAGGCATATTCTGAAAAACAATCAATCACTGCTAATATGTATTTGTAACCACTATTTTGGCGAGCATATGGTAACATTTCTATTAAATCAGCTTGCCATAAATCATCTATACCTTTGAGCAGTGTACGTCTTCGAGGGTAGCGTACACGTGCTGGTCTATGAAGTTCAGTAACTACAGCCTTTTTGGAAGACATTACCCCTTGTTATTAAGCACCTTATCCTTTACAAAAATTTTTACATCTGATAATTATTTCTAAATCCAAGTATTATATTTATTCTTAACACTTGGAAACTTTATCAAAAACTGTTTTTAGCTGATAGGCTGTTAAAGGAGTATTCGGATTGAATGCATACAGCCTATTTATTATTGTTTCAAATAGGCGTTGCACATATTTCTGAATCACTAATTTTCTAGCCTCATCATAAGTTTCTAATAGGTACTTTTTGGTTACATAATGTTCGTTCAGATAGTTTTGAAGGTATAATTTGGTTGGTAAATCTAATTGATCTATATAATTTTCCATGTATGTTTTAGTAATTAGGTCATTTTTACCTGAAGCATTTAAGTCAGTTACATATTTTTCCAGATATCTCTTATTAACAGCATCAGGATCCCTCAAAGGATCACTCACCCTAATTAAGTGTTTATTTTCAAAGTCGATATAATCACCATCTTCATCGTCACTTGCATGAAATACTTTCTTGATTTGGGGTAATAATCTACCAAATTTGTCGACAGACATGTTATTTGGCGCTGTGTTAAGCTAGCACTGAACAATTATTCAAAATTTTACCAGTTTAATAAATAATATCAGCCTCTCTCAGCTCTTCAATTATAGAGTGAATTTCATTTTCATGCCCTGTATGACCTGCACTAGTTGAGGCGTATAGCAACCTAAGTCTGAGTTCAACCAGTTTGTTAGGGTCATCCCAGTATTCATAAATACTTTGACCTTCCCACATGCCTTTACCAATTGTTTCCCTCGATCTTAGCGGGTATTTACCAGGTCTTGTTGCAATCAAAGTCAGAGGTGTTTGTCTGTTTGAAGCAGTTTCCGGTGGAGTATACCTAGTTTGTATTGAAATTTGTTCCGGTGATTTGGAGGGGGGATTGAAAAGAGGAGCGATATTTCTGTATTTCCATCCTCTGCTGGAACTAATTCCTTTTTCTTCACTAAACTGTCGCTTATGCGCATTACTTCTAATTAAAATGGCTGTCTAAATCATTTTCTGAATATTGTGTCGGTTGTTTTAAAAATAACAATTGTAACAAACCTGGTGTACCTTCATACGATTTTCCATTTACATTAATATCATCACCATCTATGGTTACCTGAGCATTTCCAATGGTCATCCCACCTTTTGGTAAGATTCTAATTCCATATCTATCATCAAAATCTCTAGGATCGGCACTTATTATTTTCAATAAATATGGTTCTATTAAAGAGCCAATATCTTCTTCCCCCCTTCAAATTTTCTCCAATTCCTGTTTATCAATTTTTCTTACGTACTCTAAAGGAGTGATCTCTTCTACATCCTCAAACGTTTCTTCTTGTTTTATTGGAACAGTATACCTTTTCAGTTGCACAGGAGTAGAAGCTTTAATTGGTGAGTGTAAAGGTTCTTTAATTAGAGATTCTGTTTCTGTTGAAGCATCTTTAGTAAAAGCTTTAATCGGTGATTCCATTGCAGTTGAAGTATCTTTAGTAGAAGCTTTAATCTGTGAGTCCGTTGCAGTTGAAGCATCTTTTTTTCAATTTCAAGGGCACATAATCTTCCATTAACGGGGCATCTTGTTTTCCCCGTTTTTTCCGCTGAACCAGCTCTTGCAGTGGCTCCGTAATGGGTTTCAAACTCCTTTCTAGTTCTTCTTGAGATGATTGAAGACCTCGCTTCATACTTTTGAATTTACTGCGTAATGATTTAGAAGTTTCAATAAGTTGTTTAGTAACTTTGAGATCCATGACGGAATGAGAAATCTATTCTGCTACCAGCCTATATATAGATAAATGTATCCAACCCCTTCCGAAACCTACCATTGTTAAAATCTCTTGTTTTATCCAGAGTTATAAATCCATGCGGCTCCTTCCAGCAGATATTGCATATCTGTTTAAACTTCTCAAATGATACACTGGGGGAACTTACATGATCACTATAAACATGTTTTAAATTTAAGTCATCCTGTTTGAACAATATGATAAAGTTAGCATTGTCACGAATAAGGTGTTTAGGGATCCTACCATAACTTTGGCAAAGATAAAAGCAGTCAATGTCCTTGTGGCATCCCATACTGAAATATTTCCTGATATTTTCCTGCTCATCCATTGAAATATCATCCAAAACTATGACAGAGTTTGGTTCTGCCATATCAGGAGTGATTATTTGTTGAGTAGTATTAATTGTAAGGAATCCTATCTCTGGAACTAGTTTAAAGATCTCTTCTAAATATAAATATTTCTCTTGTTGAAGCGACTGACTGCAAAGATATACATGTGCGAAGTTTAGTCCATTTGGTTGTAAAAGCAAACAAGCCATAAGATTGGTTTTACCAGAACCTGAAGTTCCACAAATAAGTGCTCGAATATTATCCGGTAGTAGTACACCATGTCGATTTATTTTCATATGTTCGTCTATCGAATTATTCAACAGATTGCAGATAGGTAAACTTTCACTTTGCTTCTCTAAACGCATAATTTATCAATTGATGCGACACTATATATATATAGTTGCTGGTCTCACTAATGTCATCATAATGAGAAGGAAAACTATCGGAAGAGGTCTTATAAATTCAGCGATTAACAAACTCCCTTTTGAAGTGCACATACCTGGTTACAGATTTTGCGGTCCCGGAACTAAACTACAAGAAAGATTAAAACGAGGAGATAGAGGTATTAATCCTTTGGACGAAGCCTGTCGGGAACACGACATTGCATACTCTCAACATAAGGATCTAGAATCAAGACATAAGGCTGACCTTATACTCGCCGACAAAGCTTGGCAAAGAACAAAGGCACGTGACGCCTCTTTTGGTGAGAAAGCGTCAGCCTGGGCAGTCACAAACGCCATGAAAGCTAAAGTAAAATTAGGTGGTGGGGTGAAAAAGGTAAAAACTATTAAAGATGTTATAAAAGCAGCACGTGTAAATTCACCTTTGTAGATGCGTCAAAGAAAGCTCTAAAAAAGGCAAAGAGTTATTTAAAAAAGTCAAAACCATCAAAAATACCCAGATGTTTTGATGGTACAGAATTCTTCCGTTTCTAGTACCCTTATTTGCAGGTCTATCTGCACTAGGAAGTTTAGCTGGTGGGGCATCAGCGATAGCAAAGGCAGTAAAGGATACACAGGTGGCGAGGGATCGTTTGGAAGAAGATAGAAGACATAATAGAAAATTAGAAGAGCAACAGATTGGCAAAGGGTTTTACCTTAAACCGTATAAGAAAGGGTATGGTCTTTATATAAGAAAAAACGAATGACTACTTCCTAACAGAGCGCTCACAAACATTGAATTAATGAAATACGCTAAAAATATTCCACATTTTAGAGGTGTATATATGCGTGATACATTGCCAAAATTTCCTAAAACTGATGAATGTGCTATTGTAAATTTAGATACAGCGTACAATCCTGGAACTCATTGGGTGGCATATATTAAGAAAGGTAACCAAGTTATATATTTTGATCCATTTGGGAATCTCAGACCACCATTAGAAATGCTACATTATTTTAACAAGAGTGAAGTCATATATAATCGTGAGAGGTATCAAAATTGAAATACTCCTTATTGTGGACATTTATGTTTAGAATTTCTCTATAATTATGCATAACAAAGTTAACAGATGTTAGTCATGTCTTATACTTTTACCTTAACAGGTACATCTAGCGTCCTTAGCGCTAATATATTTCCACCAATTAGTTTATTAGATGGAGGTGACTATAACATTGGCTTGCTTAGCTTCCAATCTTATAACTCGATACCAAACATAATTGAAAATGTAAACAATAAATTTCATTATGGTGACAAAGTGATTAGTATTCCTACTGGGAACTATGAGGTTGAAGCTATAGCGGATTACCTAAAAAGACACATGCAGTCACCTCATTCAATTAAAATGAAAGGTAATGTTAACACTTTAAAGGTCGAATTCAAGTGTACCCAACCTGTTAATTTCAACAAAGAACATTCAATTGGTCCTTTGCTGGGATTTACTCATCATAAAGTACTGGATGCAAACGTTACTCATAAATCAGATGAAATTGTGAAAATTCACGGTGTAAATACAATTGCTATAAACTGTAATATAGCTGCAGGATCATACAGAAATGGTAAACCTGGACACACACTATATGAGTTTTCCCCCACAGTTCCTCCAGGTTATAAACTGGTACATGAACCTACACCAGTCATTTATTTTCCAGTCATTGGAGAGAGAATTGACAATATTACACTAACTCTTACAGACCAAGACAATAATTTGGTGAACTTTCGTGAAGAAGTAATTACTATTCGACTACACCTGAAGAAAAATGGGTATTGATTTTCAAGGATATAAACCAGCTGTAGTTAAACCAGCCAGTATTCATCGTTTACCCCGCAGAGTGTTAACACCTTTAAACGTCTACTTTCTCCAGCAAATAGGACTTTTAGTTAAACCACGATGGAAGAAATACTAAATGTAAATGAAGGGGTGTCTTTTGAAGGAGATGTCTTTTGAATAATTTTGACGAGATCATTATTTCAGTGCAACAACAGGATATTTTCACAGGTCCGTCAAAGAGTTTTCTCTACATTCAAGGACAAGTAGAGAAAGATGAAACTAAACCAGATATAAGTGTGAGATTAGTGTGGAATGCTTTCATGTATCTCTTTGATGAAATCAAATATCAATTAAATGGAGTTTTAGTTGACCATGTCCGTAATCCAGGAATTGTCAGCACTCTTAAAGGATATGTTTCTTTTAACAGTTATAAAGTTAAAGAATTAGAAGTAGCTGGTTGGATGCCTCCTAATACAGATATCAAGCTTATGATGATGATGGTAATTTTGACTGCTGCATTCCATTGGAGAAAGTTATGGGCTTCTTTGAAGATTATTACAGAATAATTCTACAAGGGAAACATGAACTAATATTGCACAGAAGTAGAAGTGATAATGATTCCATATTTGGTGCTGATGCAACAGTTAAAGCTCCTATTAAACTTAAATCAGTGCACTGGAGGATTCCTTATGTATAAGTGTCTGATCAACAAAAGCTCATGTTTTTGAATGTTATCAACAAGGGGAAGACCATACATATGGCATTTAGATCATGGGATCTAATCGAGTATCCAACACTGCGTGCTACCAATAAGCATACGTGGTCATTGAAAACCACGACAAATTTGGAGAAACCTCGCTGTGATTATAGCATTTCAAACCAACAGAAAAGATAACATACTAGCAGATCCAACAATTTTCGATCAAAATAACAATGTTAAACTACATCTAAATTCAGAGATTTATCCCTATGACGATTTAAATGTAAATTTTTCCAAGAATTATTTCTGTTTTCTGTATTACATGTATCAAAATTTTCAACACAGTTACTATGGGAAAGCAAACCAACCTCTCATGTCTATAAATCACTTTAGAGATTATGCACCGATTATTGTAATTGACTGTTCCCGTCAGTCGGAAGCAATTAGATCATCTTCTGTAGACATCAGGTTAGAGATGGAATGTACTGAAGCTTTCAAGGCCAATACCACTGCATATGCTTTAATTTTACATGATAGCCTCGTGGAATATAATCCTTTATCAGGCATGATTAGAAGAATGTAATTTGTTATAATAAGGGGAGGGATGAGTTTGATATAAAGTGAGGCACAACAAAGAAGAACTCGTAGTCAGTCAATATGTGCGCTGCAGTAATAGATGTGCAAGGTTATCAAAGCTGCGAGCATGGATTCATCGTTAAGGAGCTGGCTATTGTCAACTTGACTGGTCTGGAGAAGCAATGGTTATTCAAACCCCCATCCTATGGAAATCCATACTCAACTCCCAATAGATGGGTATATAGAAATCTTCATGGATCTTCATAGAATTGAGATGGGAAATTGGAAATTCTGACTTCTGAACTTGATGATATTTTAAGGAATGAGACAAAGAACTATACCTACCTATTTGCAAAAGGTGATGAAAAGTGTAAATTCCTAGGAGATATTATTGAAAAAACTGTATTCAACCTTCAGGATTTTGGCTGCCCAAGCCTAAAACAATTATGTCCATATCATCACTTTTCTAAATGCGACTATCACGGTGAAACAAAGTATAACTGTGGTCTACAATTCGGGAAAATATTAGTTTCTTGGCTTTTGAACAACTATCCAAAGGTAGATTTTACCAATTCTGGTGTTAGGGAGAATACTTTCAGAGGCTGGAAAACAACTCTAAGTCCTGAATTACTAGCCTTTAATGGATTTATCAAGATCAGAAACAATAGTGTTCAGTGTGTGTTGGACTGCAACTTTCAGAAAAGACACTTAAAGAATGTCCTTGTAAATTACATATTTTACATAATAAAAACTGTATGTGGTTCCAAAAACATGGAATTAAATAATTTTTTGCTTTTTCTTCTTTAACCTTATTTTATTAGTTTTGAAGTTTTACTTATATATTTGAGTAAGGAAAAAAATAAGTAAATGAAAATAGAAACAGAAAATAAATTAAATTTTTGTAACAATTATTGAAGAAAAAAAATAAAACTTTTTAAAAAAGCAATGGACAATAACCTCTGGCGAGTTACATTATAGACTGCTTCAAGAATGTAAAAAGAATAACATATGCAATTTATAATGCACTGTCTAGCTAAAGCGTATTTCTAGGCGTCTAACCTTGACAGTTTAATAATTAATAAGACACTAATAATTCATAAGATATTAATATATATTATGCACTTGCAAGAAAACAAGATAATAAAAGTTTAATTTGTTTGGGTCAAAGACTGCTTTGAGCAATTTTTTTTAAAAAAAGAGCCTAAACTCTGTATAAAAGGAACTCCAATTTTATCAAGTTCATCATTTGATCATCAATTGTAGCAGCAGCTGACCCCGCAGTGAGTACCTACTTTATTTTGTATGTATTTCTATAATTTTTTAGTAAAAGATAAGTAATTTTTATAAATTTTAAGTGTTGTTGATTTTTTTATTCAGATGTCCGATTTGAAGAACAAACTGAATAACATCAACATTCAAGTTAAGTCTATTAAAGACTTAAACATTAATGAAAAGTACACAGTTATAAATTTTAGAAAATCAAAAACTAGATTTGGTGACACAGTAATAGCAACTTTGCAAAACTTAGGCGGGGTACAGATGAACTGCTTTCTCCCACGTACCTATTTAAGTATACTTACGGATGAAATTATATCCACTTATGAGCCAGGCTCATTACAACTAGTTTACGAAGGGTTAAACCCCAATAATTCATTTAAAATAAAATTTGTTCAAAATGCACTTTTTTATTCTTTTAAATGCACATTAAAAGAAATAATTTTACAAAATTTCAACTAGAATCAAACTAAAGTTCAACCACTTAACATCAGTTTTAATAATTTAGAATCATGTTTAATATCTGTAAAAAATGTTCAAAAAATTTTACAAATCTAAAAGAAAAACAGAATCACGAAAAACAATGTGAACAGGAATGTGAAGGACTTTGTGTATAATGTGGCCATCTGTTCAATAACTATTGCAATTTGATTCGCCCCGAAACATATTGTATGCTGGAACCTCAACCAAAGAAAACAAAAATTGAACCTAAGAGAGCAACCCTTTTAGCACAACCTGATGATGGTAAAGGTATTTTGGCATATGAAACAGGATTTTCTAACAGATTAAAATCATTTTTTATACGTTCCATTCAAAACTTTGATCTACCTTCGTTTCTTCAATCAATTAAGGATAAAATTATTATCTGATTACAGAATCAATTCAGGAACATAACAGTATTAAATTTAATCTTTTTGTTGAGTGTAAACTATATAATCAGTTGGGAGAAGAATTAGAAACAGCAGTTAAGACTAAAAATATAATAGCGGTTAAAGAAACAAATTTAGAACATGTATTGAACAAAGCTTTTTTTAAGTTACAAGAACAATTGGAGGAGACGCAACTAAAGAAAAGAAATTGGTCTTTATTTGGTGTTGATGGAGTTCGTTTAAAAATTAATAAATATAACCCACTGAGAGGTAACACATACTTACCTTTACCTGCTAGTATATCTCGTAAAGGTGCCTGTATCAATGTGAAAAATAATGATACCAAATGCTTTCAGTATGCAATTTTAGCTAAACAGGTGCAAAAAAACGCCCACCGACTTAGCAAGTACACGCCTGATGTTTTGCAGAAATATGATTTTTCGGACATTACATTTCCCACGCCTTTACATGAAATACATAAATTTGAAAAACGGAATAATATATCGATCAACGTTTTTGGTATAGATGAAAAACAGAACATATATCCGTTGAAAATTTGTAAAAAAGAATTGACCGATCATCGCGATTTGTTATTAATTAACCAAGACAGTTTACAGCATTATGTGTACATTCAAAATTTTAATCGGCTAATTCACAGTCAACTTACTAAAAGTACAAGCAAAATAATTACCTGCAAACGATGTTTTACACATTACTACATAAAAAATGACGGCAAAGAAAGACTAGAAAAACATTTACTTCTTTGTAAACAACAATAAACCAGCTAGAATAGAGCTGCCAATTGATAAACCTTTTATAAAATTTGAAAATGTAGAACGTAAATTAAGAATACCTTTTGTAATATACTCAGATTTTGAGTCAATTTTAACGCCGATTCCAGAAGAATTACAACAAAATGTTAATAAAAAAACTATTCCATTCCAAAAACATGAAGCAATGAGCTTTTGTTTGTAAGTCAACAGAAAACGTTTCTGACACATCTTCAAAAATACCTAAACAACCATATTTATATCGCGGACCAAATACCCAGCTCAGTTTATGCAATGTATTAAAATGATGGCCGAGGAGGTTTCCAAAATATATCAAATCAATAAGGAAATGACACCTCTTACTTTAGAAGAGCAAAGAATATTCGAAACTGCTAAAGAGTGCTTTATGTGTGGTAAAACATTTGACATTAATGAGAGGGATATCAAAGTGCACGATCACTGTCACATTACAGGTAAATTTAGAGGTGCCGCTCACAGCTCATGTAATTTAAGATATAGTAATCTGACATTTCTACCTGTTTTTTTTCCAGAACTTAAGTGGTTACGATAACCATTACATAATTAAAGAACTTGGATATGATACTAACAAAATTAATTTATTCCGAACACTGAAGAAAAGTACATTTCGTTTTCAAAACAAATAAACAGTAATATTACAGTTAGATTCCTTGATACTTATAGATTTATGCCTGAAAGCCTGGATAAGTTAATAAAAAATTTGCCAAATTAAAGTGGTGAAGAAATTTTATAACGATGAAGAAGTTAGGCTTTTCACAAGAAAAGGAGTGTTTCCTTATGATTATGTAACGTCTTTTGAAAAATTAGAAGTTACTGCTTTACCACGCATAGAAGAATTTCACAATCAACTTACAGGTTCTAACATAACAGCAGCAGATTATGAACACGCTTGCCAAGTTTGGTCAGTCTTCAAATGTAATAATTTAGGAGAATACAGCGATCATTACTTAAAAACGGACGTACTTTTCTTATTAGACATTTTTGAAAATTTCCGAGATATTACTTTAAAAACACATTTCCTTGATCCTGCACATTATTATACTTTACCAGGACTCTCGTGGGACGCAATGCTTCAGTTTACTGGAGTTTGTTTAGAACTACTTTTGGACTATGAGCAGATAATGTTCATAGAAAATGGAATTAGAAGAGGTATATGCCAAATATCTCACCGTCATTGTAAGGCAAACAATAAATACATGGATGAGTACGATCCAAATTTAGATTCAACGTTCATTTCATATCAAGATTGTAATAACTTGTACGGATTTTCCATGATCAAACCTTTACCCTTTGCTGAATTTACTTGGATACCCCCAGAAGAAATATGTATAGATGAGTTAGAAGAGAGTTCGGATTATGGATATATTCTAGATGTAGACTTAGATTACCCCCAGAAATTGCACGCAATTCATAACGATCTACCTTTCTTGCCTGAAATTATAAAAGTAAACAATCAAAAAAAGTTAATTCCTCATTTAAATAATAGAAAAAATTACATCGTCCACTATATAACTTTAAAACAAGCATTAAGACATGGGATAGTAATGAAAAAGATAAATAGAGTATTAAAATTTCGACAGTCTAACTTTTTAAAGCCATACATAGAACATAACACTAAACTTCGAGAGCCGCCTCCAACAATTTTGAAAAAGATTTGTATAAATTATATAACAATTCAGTGTACGGAAAAACTATGGAAAACATTAGAAATAGGAAGAATATAGAATTGGTTTGTAATAGCAAAAGGTTGGAAAAGTTAATATCAAAACCATCATTTATAGATCGTACAATTTATGGAGAAAATTTAGCAGCAGTACATATGTTAAAATCAGTAATAAAATTTAATAAACAAATATATATCGGAATGAGTATTTTAGATTTATCTAAAACTATTATGTACGAATATCACTATGAAGTTATGCGTCCTAAGTATGGCCTGGAAAAATTGACTCTTGCTTACATGGACACTGACTCATTTATATATCTTATTAAGACTGACGATTTTTTTCAAGACATGTTAAACATGTTAGATTTTATGGATACTTCGGATTTTTCACCTACTCACCCATGTTATTCCAGCAAAAATAAAAAGAAACTAAGGAAATTTAAAGATGAAGCCTGTGGAAAAATAATTTCAGAATTTGTCGGTTTGAGAGCAAAAATGTACGCAATTTGTTTTGACGAAAAATCAAATACTGCTAACATATTAAAAGTTAAAGGCATCCAAACACCTGCGTTAAAGAAATTCATTGAATATAAAGATTATTTAAAAACGTTACAAACCAAAACTGTTATGAGAACACCGGTTAAAAACATAAAATCAATTAAACATGATTTGTATACTGTAAAAATCAACAAAATAAGCTTATCTCCTTTTGACGATAAGCGCATAATTGATGATAGTGGAATCACTACTAAGGCAATAGGATATAGAAATTAATTTTATTAATTTTTTAAATTTATTAATATTATAATAACATAATTTTTTGATTTTGTTAGTTGACTTTCTTAAAAAGTGATGAAATTGTAAATGAAGAACATTTTCAAGTAAATATAATTGAAAGAATTTGTTTTCAGCCATTAAATGATTCATTAATAATTGTTAAACAAAATTTAAAAATATTTGACAATCGCAATATAGCATGTTTTACTACAGAAAAAATACAAAAGAATACCACATTTTTGTAAATATGAAAAATTTCTACTCTAAATCATTCATAAATGATATATTAGTAGTAAATGATTTAAAAAATCATAAATGTATCAAAAGAAAACAAGTAAATAACATTCCATATTTATCGTTTATTAAAAACTCAACTGTTATTGTGTTTATATTTAAATCTAAAGGTGCAAACACTTTAAATAGTCGAAGTTATTCGGCCTTGCATCTATATGAAAGCAAACAAATTCATGTTATAATTAAAAATAATTTTATTATACCATCTGTACGTCTTTATAAAACCAAAGAACCATTTTCATTGAAACTGTATACCCTTCACACCATAATTAATAATATTGTCTAGTTATTTAATTCTGTGTCTTTTAATGTGCAAAAAGTTTGTATAAAACAATATTGTAATTCTGTATACTTTTAATGTGCAAAAAATTTGTGTATGAAATAATTAATATAAATTGTCATTTAAGTATACATATGTATTTTTATTTAACCTTATCCCCTTATTGATTTAATAAGAATGGAAAGAAAAGACTTGCCATGATGCAAAAGTACTACGGAAGAAAGATACAGGGATCATGTTTGAGCATGTTGTTACTATCCCCTCTCCTATTATCCTCCTGTTCTAATAGGAACTTGTAATGTACAGATGTACTTCGAAAATTATCTAATTTTCCTCCTCTTCTGTAAACAAGTTGCTCAAGTCATAATGAATTTGGTAAGATATCCAATCTATTGTGTCACACACACACGAATCTGGACACATTTCAGCATTAGGATCAGATCACACACAATTATTATAGTGCCCATTAGAAGCTTTTGTAGAAAATCTTCTAGACAAGTTCTCTAATCGATTCAAGTTTCTATGTAAACCCATATGTCATTGCTAAATCTGTATCAGATAAAGTAATATCCGGAAATGTAGCCATAAACTTTTTATATTTGTTACCAAGTTTAATATCATTTAATTTATCTGCCATTGTACTTACTAAATAATTATTAAAATGATCTCCTGCTTTTATAGTAAGCAAAAATTCAGAAAAAAAAAATAGAAGTTTGAACTGGAAAAAAAGAGGAAAAAAAGTTTGACAAATTTTATTGCAGCAGATATTAAGATGCAGTTCTAAATGCTGCTGACCTTGAATAAAAAAAATTATATACACCTCACTCTATCCATCAGCACACATAGGAGCAGCTGAGGAAGGGGGGTTTGTGGTGGGGGTTAAAAACTGTGGTTTTGCCGGCCGACGAAGTGGGCCGGTGAGGTGGAAAAGTGTTCTGGAACATACAAATATACTCTACTACTGTGAAAACAGCAATCAAGGCTTATGTATAGTGCCATATATCGAAATTTATCACACACAAAAAAACATTCTTCCTTTTAATTAGTTTTTTATTACATTTTTAATTGTATATTTAAATAAAAGATATGTAAGATATTTTAAATATAATTTTTTGTTTTTTGGTATTTTTTTTTTTTATAACAAACCTTTAATAGAACTATATTAGGTTTTAATTATTGCTAAAAATTAATTAACAGTCCAATAGTCGCAGGTCATCGAGAGATGCTTTTAACAATCTTTTTTGGAGTACTCAATGCATGTAGAGACCTGTAAACCCCCACTTTTCTGCTATCCTCCTTTTTTGCAAAGATGTCCGTATCGGTAATGTTTATGATCTTGTGCACAGTTGCTGATGAATACAACCTTAAATCAACTGTGAGATCCAGTGCAACTACTTTTGTAAGTACAGCTATTTATTTAATTATTTAAATAAAAAAATCAATTTTTGAAACATTAATGGAAAACGCTTACCCTGTGAAATTATGCAGCACATATTGGAGTTCCGTAACAGCACAACAAAACCACTCAAGACAGGAAACTAAAAACAATACAGTTAGTAACAAAAATACTCAGGATATAACACAAGAAAATTATAAGTATTATTCTTTAATACAAATAGACGTACTTACGAAACAAATAAAAAACATTTTCAAAAAGTATTATGAAATAAAAATAACAAACACCATGAATAACAAAATAGTTACATACGTACCAAAACATAAAGACAAAGAAGAAACATACAACCAAAATAAACTCATACATGAGATAAATTGTGAATGTCAAAAAACTACATAGGGCACACTAAAAATTTTCTGAAAACTAGAATAGAGCAGCACAAAAAATCTTTAAATAATAAAACTAGTTCTGAGACTTCACTTATAAAACACTATAAACGGACAAATCACGAATTCGATTTCACCAATGCAAAAATAATAGATAAAGAAAAAAACACAACAAAAAGAAAAATTTTGGAAGCAATAAATATAGAATTAAACATAGATAAAACAGTTAATGATAGGAAAGAATGTGCACAAATTAAGGGTTACACGAACATAATAAATATTTTAAAAAAATATATAGTAAAGTCAGAACAGTAATAACCTAATAGAGTACAACCTTCACCATAAACATACTTAATCAATTCATTATAACTAGATAATAAAATAGAAATATATATATATATATATAACAATTAATAAAATAAATGAAAAAAATAATAAAACAAATAAAATAAAAATATATAAAGTGCATTAAAATATTTTTACATAAAATTAATATCTATAATAACAGATGTAAAATAATCACATGACAAATACGTCAGAACCTAAAGAGCGGTAAAATAAAATTCTAGTCCGCCATCGTTACAGCCAAGTAGGCAAGGTGACTCGAATTATATCCGTGAGTATCAATAAATTAAATAAGTAAAATTTCATTCATTAAATGTTTAAATAAAGGATATAGAATAAATATAATAATAAAATAAAAATTTAAAAAATTTTTACAGACAAGAAAGCACAAAACAAGATAAAAGAAAAGTAGGCAAAAACCACGTGATCCTAATATATATAAAAAAATTTTTTGGCTGATTAAAATAAATTATTAATAATTTTGAATTGAAATTAGACATATAACAGATAATGTTAGCATAAATATAAATAACGAAGCCTATAAAATAAGAATAAGGATGTGACTCGAATTATATCTGTAAGTATCAATAATCTTAAATAAAAACTTCGTTTATTAAATGGTTTAAATAAAGGGGCCCACACACTATCAACCTGGTCGACAACCTTGTTGTCAACATTGCATGTTGACAACAAGGTTGAACGTGTGTGCCTTGGTTGAATGTTGAATTTAGCGGTTGAAGACAATGTTGAAAAAAATCCAAGTGAGTTTGATTTTTGGTGGGCGGAGCCTGAGGTTGGCAACAGTGTTGGTGAATGTGTGGGGATGTTTACAACAAGGTTGTCAACATCAGTATAGACTATCTAGGTTTTGTGTTAAGTTGTATCAAATATTTATATTTTCATATAGTTATATATAGTTATATTTTCATTGTTTTGTTTGTGTGTGTTTATTTTTGGTTTGTATTATTATATAAGCTATATTAATACTTAGCTATATTATTAAAGTTTACTTAGCTATATTAATTACTCTTTTTTTTTCTCTAGATATTATTATTATTGTAATCATGTCGTCAATACCCAATTTGCCCATTTGGATGCAGTTCTTCGACGCTTGGAGGGACCTTCCAGAAATTTGGAAAATTAAATCGGAGATCTATAAAGATAAGACCAAAAAAAAAAATGCATGGGAAAAACTTTTGAGTGTATATTTAGAAATCGATAAAAACGCTAACTTAGATAGTCTTAAGAAAAGACTTACTAATATTAGAACATGTTATCGACGTGAATTAAAAAAAATTCTGCAGGCCGAAAAATCTGGGGCCGGTGGCGAAAATGAGTACGAACCAAATTTATGGTATTTTTCAGAATTAGATTTTTTAAGGGACCAGGAGGTCCAAATTCCTGGTGTATCTACGATTGAAGTAGAAGATGATCACGAAATTGAGGCATCCGACTCAGTGGTATGTAAAAAGGTTACTTACTTTGTTTTTTTAATGTTATTGGGCTGTACAAATACAGTGAGTACTTGATTCCATTTTATTGTTTCAGGAATGTATTGAGCCGAAATCTCTTTCGTATAAAAGAAAAAAAAAGGCTCCGCTTGATATAATGGCAGAAAGAAATAATATATTAAAAGATGCAGTCCAAACTATGAACCTTGGAGTTAAAAAAGATGATGCATCGGTTTATTCAGAAAGTTGGGCAGTTTCTTTTAGGAAACTTTCTGCAAATCAACAATTATTTGCAAAAAAAGCAATCGACGAAATTTTAATTCTTGGGCAACTGGGACAACTTAGTCTAAATTCAGTGAATGCCCCATCTTCAAGTAATTCTTCCACACATTCATCATCATGTTCAACTCCACTTCACAATAATTCCAGATCATCAACACCTTACATACCTGCCTCCACACCCTCAACCTCACAATGTGAAAACTTACCTATTGTAGAGGTAGAACTTCAACCAACAATTATGCGTTCTGAAAATTATGCCAGTTATGAGCAATTACTGTCAGACTCACTGTATCGTTGATTTATGTTAATAAATAATTTATTTACTAATGTCATATATTGTTACCATTTATTTAACCCAGATAGTCCTGAATTTTTTTTTTTTTTTAATTTTTCTTTAAATTGTTTCTATTGGATGCTTATAGTAGTCTAGCATCAATTTTACACTTAGCGATATCGATATGTCGCTAATAAATGATGTCCTTCTGGAAGGACGTTAGGAAAATAGGACATCAAAATTTCAATATAGAGGAAAAAATGAATTTTATGAAATTCATACTAATACTAATGAAATACTAAGTGAACTAATTTGCAATGTATTTACAATAAACTACATATTAACAATAAATTTCTACCATTATTATAACATTACAGAAAATTGTGTTTAAAATTTTTATTACTGTTACCTAAAGAACAATGCGTGGGCGAACTTTTGCATTTACTTTTTCAATGTAAACATCATTTTTACTTTATGCATTTATCTTGCCAAGATACTGCTCCCACTCCATTGAAGTAAGCAGTGAATTTTTGCCTCGTCTCTTTTGCCTCCAAAGTAGAATTTCTTGAAAGGCATGGTTCAACTTCACATAGTTGCTGAGGTCATTTCTCCATGGTGCAATCTCGATTTCCGAAGTAATTGTACTTTCTAAATCTACACTACCTCGTAAATATGCAGATGAATTAGTTCTTCTTAAAAAATTATGCAAGTAGCAAGTACATAAAGTAATTATGGTCGCTTTATTTGGACACAAATTTATAATGTTCAAAAGAACGCGAAATCTGGATGCTGTTATGCCAAAAGCGTTCTCAACAATTCTTCGAGCTCTTGAAAGCCTGTAATTGAATATTAGTTCATGTTTTGAAAGATTGTAACCACTGTAAGGTTTCATGATGTTAGTTTTTAAAGGAAATGCATCATCACCAACAAGTACAAATGGCATTTCGTGTGAGAAATCATCATGAATGTGGGCTGGCTGAGGAATATTAAACTTGTTTCCCTTAAAGTCTTCATAAAATTTGCTGTTTGATAGTATCCCTCCGTCTGATACACGACCATTTGCGCCAGCTTCAGCCACTATGAACTCATAGTTTGCTCAACTAATGCAAGTAAAACTATACTAAATTTTTTTTTGTAATTAAAATAGTACGATCCAGAGTTGGCGGGTTTTTTAATTTCTATGTGCTTTCCATCAACAGCACCAATGCAATTTGGAAAGTTCCACCTTTTTCGAAATTGCTCCGAAACAGCCACCCATTCTTCTTCTGTTCTTGGTACCTGAAACCAAAGAGATTCAGTACAAAGAAAGCAAGTTAGATGATGCTTCTAAATGAAGTATAACTTAAAAAATGCCTACCTTAATATACTCTTTTAAAGCTTTGACTATTGCGTTACAGGTCTCTATGATAATGTCACCAAGACTTTGTGGCGATATAGCGGTAAGAAACTTCAAATCTTCATAGCTCTGCCCACTGGCTAAAAAACGCAGGGTTGCAGAGAGCCTTTCATTCGCTGTAATAGCACTTCTCATTATCGTATCATTTTTTTGGATAAATGGTCTCACTTTATTCAACAACAAATCATAAGTCTCACTGTCCATTCTTAAAAAGTTTTTAAAATCCTCAGGTGCTCCGATACGCAGCTCTCTCATTAAATTGGAATGAGAAAAGTGGACACGATTTAGGTACCACTCTTTTGTCCAAATTTTTCTTTTTTTAGAAGGAAGATACTCATCATTACACAACTCACTCAAAATTACCAATTTAAGTAAATTATCACTCATTTTTCTTTACTACCTCTCACATCAAAAAAATAATTAAGACTGATGTTGACAACTTGGTTGTCTCGTGTGTGCACAATAACCTCAACTTTGTTGACAACAAGGTTGACGACCATGTTGGTAGTGTGTGGGCCCCTTAAAGGATTCAGTATGAAAGTAGATTATAAAATAAAAATTAAAAATTTTACAGACAAAAATGCACAAAAAGAAAAGATTAAAGAAAAGTAAGTAATAAAAAAACCACGTGATCCTACTATACATATAAAAAATTTTGGCTGATTAAAACAAATAACTAATAACTTTGAATCAAAATTAGACATATAACAAATAATGTTAGCAAATATAAATAACGAAGCCTATAAAATAAAAATTTAAAAAAATGTATATGAGATAGCAGATTGGAATATGGTTAGTAATTTTTGGACAAAAAAATAAAATGTTATCTGTATTTTTATATTCAATATATTTTATATATATCACGTATTATTATAATAATTTGTGAACAATGTTTCTAAATTGTAGAACTCCTCTGAGGATGGCACGTTTAGTGCCGAAACGTTAGGAGAAATATAAAAAAATCTGTAAATCACTACATATGTGAAAAAGAAAATAATAAACAGACTTGGCTGAAAAATGGTTCTTCTCTTTATCATCAGCTTATAAATAAACAACACTTCGGCCTTGAAAAATCAAAAAATTGAGAATAATTTTTTGTTTTTTGGTATTTTTTTTTTTTTTATAACAAACCTTTAATAGAACTATATTAGGTTTTAATTATTGCTAAAAATTAATTAACAGTCCAATAGTCGCAGGTCTGAGGAACCGCTGTGCCTGGATCGCGACCCGGTCCTCAAAATTTTGGGGTTAGGATAGAACCCCACGGCGGACACCTTCTTCTACGCCGTCCGCATGAGTGATCCTGCCTCCACCAAACGCACCGTTCTCAGCCAGATGACTCGCATCTTCGACCCTCTCGGGTGGCTTACTCCCGTCACCTTCCGCGCCAAACTGTTTTTCCGCCCGCTATGTCGCCTCCAATTGGAATGGGATCAAACCCTTCCCGAGGAACTCGTCGCGCCTTGGCATGACTTCCAAAGTCACCTCCCGGATCTCGGCCACCTTCAAATACCGCGCCTATTGCCCGACGTTCATCCCTCCTCAGCTCATCACCTTGTGGGATTCTGCGACGCCTCTGAATCGGGTTACGCAGCAGTCGTGTACCTCCACACCACCACTGCAAATGACCATCATCACGTCCATCTCCTCACCGCTAAATCAAAGGTGGCCCCCAACAAATCCATATCCTTACCGCGCCTTGAATTATGTGGCGCCCACCTACTCGCCAAACTCCTCCACGCGGTTAACACGCGCATACTTCCACACCTAGGCGCCTTTCTTACCGCCTTCTCGGATTCCACGGTCACTCTCGCCTGGATTCGCGCGGAGAGTCATCGTTGGAAAACTTTCGTCGGCAACCGCGTAGCCGAAATTCAAGATCTTCTTCCGCCTAACGCGTGGCGCCATGTCTCTTCCCAGGACAACCCTGCTGATTGCGCCTCCAGAGGAGTAGCGCCTCACCATCTCCAGGATCACCCCTTGTGGTGGAAGGGGCCTTCATGGCTCGCCGCCGCTCCTGCCTCCTGACCTCACCCACCCGCACCTGTTGATGAGGCTTCCCTCGAACAAGAGGCCAAACCCCCTGCCTCGATTGTGCTTGTTGCCGCCACCGAGGAAGACACCGTCTTTCAACGCTTCTCGTCGCTAGCGGCCCTACAGCGCGTAACCGCCTACTGTCAGCGCTTTCTCTTCAACTGCCGCCACTCTTCCGCTCGCCGCACCGGCGTCCTCACCGCCTCCGAGATCCGATTCGCCACTCTCGCGTTAATCCGCCTGGCCCAATCCACGCACCTGGATAAGGAAATCCAAGAGGCCCGTGACCAGCGATCTCGGCACCGCCTTGTGCGCCAGCTTCATCTCTTCGTGGACGATGAGCAGGTACTCCGCATCGGCGGGCGTCTCTCGTCTGCTCCTTTGCCATATGGGTTTCGCCACCCCGCCTTGCTTCCCAAGAAGCATCCGCTCACCCAGCTCATCATCGACGACGCCCACATTCGCCTTCTACACGCCGGAGCTCTCGCCACCCACGCCTATATCCGCCGCCAATATTGGATCCTGGACGGACGCAATGTGGTGCGCCATCACATCGGGAAATGCAACCGATGCTTCACCGCCAAACCGCGCCCCGTCATCCAACCCATGGGCAACCTCCCCGTTCAACGCGTCACCTCCGCCACCGCCTTCACCGTTACCGGCGTTGACTTCGCCGGCCCATTCGCCATTTCTAGTGCTCGCCTCTGTGGCGCGGTGGTCACTAAAGGCTACTTGGTGGCTTTCATCTGCTTCACCACCAAAGCCGTGCACTTCGAGATCGCGTCAGAGGTATCTACATCCGCCTTTCTCGCCGCCTTCCGCCGTTTCACCTCTCGCCGTGGGCTTCCGACCACCATCGTTTCCGACAACGGCACTAACTTTGTCGGAGCCCACAACGAGCTTCGGGAACTCGGTCGCCTGTTGAGTGACGAACGTCACCAACAGGCGGTCTGTCGCGCTGCCGCTTCCGCTGGCATTGAGTGGAGATTTATCCCCCCGGCCAGTCCTCATTTTGGAGGCCTCTGGGAAGCGGCTATTAAGTCCGCCAAACACCATCTCACCCGCGTCATTGGTGATTAGCGCCTCACTTACGAGGAGCTGCTCACCGTGACCACCGACGACGAGGCGATCCTGAACTCGCGCCCTCTGTGCGCCCTCTCATCCGACCCGAACGATCCGGAACCCCTCACGCCCGGCCATTTTCTCGTTTTCCGCCCTCTTACCGCGCCTCCCGAGCGCGATGTTACCGCCCTTAATATTAATCGCCTGTCCCGGTGGCAACTAACCCAGCGCATCCAACAGGACTTTTGGAAGCGCTGGCGTACAGAATATCTCCATACCCTTCAGCAGCGCACGAAGTGGCTCCTCCCCGCTACGGAGATCGCGCCCGGCACCGTCGTCATGGTCCACCAGGACAATGTTCCGCCGCGCCAATGGCCTTTAGGCCGCATCGTCGCCCTTCATCCGAAACGTGACGCCGTTAGTCGAGTCGCCGACGTGCACACCGCCTTCGGCATCCTCCGCCGGCCCCTCGCCAAACTTTGTCCGCTCCCGACCCAGTGAGCACTGAAGTCGAGCCTTCAGGGCGGGCGGGATGTTTAGTCGTCTACGCTTTACCTCACTTCCGCCCGAGCGTGCGCACGCCCTAATCCGCTTGGCCGTGCTTTTAGAAATAATCTCGCTAATGGATTCCTAGAACCGTGTTTATGGCTTCCCCAACCTCCTGCACCTCCTCTCTCCCATCCCCTTTTCTATTTCGCCATCTGGCCACACTGTTTCCCCCCTACTTCCTACGCCGGCCAGCCCCCTGTTTCCATCCTCTCTGGCAATTGCTCTCCATCGTTTGCCTGTGCTGGTTGTTATTGCTTCTTGTGTAGTCCTTACAACTCCTCTTCACTGTGTCTTCGCCATTTAAACGCCTATTCGCCCTATATATTTTACCTTATATTTCGCCGTGCAAGTGGTTATACGCGCCTTTGAATTGAGTGAAACTGTGTTCGCGCCTACGCCTTGCACCATCGTCATAAGAGTCTACCTTCTGCGCCCAGGTTGCTGCGCCACCTATCGCCGAATACACAGCATCGATCACCGCCGCTATCGAACACCCTCATCTCTCTTCTTCTACGCCTCAATTCCTTCATCTCATTTCTCCTTTACCCACACTCACATACACAGCACGCACGCATACAGACGCCATACCTTCCTATTCCCCCTTCCGCCTATCACGCCATCGCCTTTGCATCCACAGTCGCCGTCACCAAGAAGGTAAGTCTCACATTTATTCATTAACTTCTTATAAGTCAAGTTTCTTACAGGTTTTATTTCTTTTCGCCCGCTTCTTCCGGGTCCCATTTTCGCCTCCCGCTTGCCGCCTTCACCTTGGGTGTCTGCCGCGCAGACAACTGGTTTACTGTATATTGCGTGTACCCATAAAGGAGGAAGAATAAATTTAGAAGATATTTGGAACGCCGAAGGTTTTGGAGTAGAAATATTTCGACTCACTATGAGTCTAAAGAAATTAAGATTTTTGTTTCGGTGTCTCAGATTTGATAACTGAGAAACACGAAGAGAAAGAATTCAAACAGATAGTCCGGGACCTACTTGAACAATTTGTTAAAAATTGTCAATCGTGCTATTCTATGGGTAAATATGTTACCTTAGATGAAAATTAGAAGCGTTCAGAGGACGTTGCCGCTTTATTCAGTATACCCGCTAAATATGGCATCAAGATTTATGCTCTGGCTGATGCAAAATTATTATATTATTGTTGTAATTTGGAAATTTATGCCGGAAAACAGCAGGAGGAGCCATATAACTTAAGCAATAGAAATGTGGACGTTGTAAATAGAATGATTCAACCTATTCGTCAATCTGGGCATAATGTCACTGCCGACAGTTGGTTTAGTGATGTGAGTTTGCCATAAACTCTCTCTGACAACCATAAACTGTCGTTTATGAACAAATGGCAAATACCAAAACAAATAAAAAATTTAAAAAATAGGGAAATTTATACAAGTATCTTTGCTTATAGGAAAGAAGGAACTCTCGTTTCATATATTCCGAAAAAATAAAAAGAAATTGAGAAATGTCCAAGTTATCTCAAGCATGCATATTGATGGAACTATAGATGAGAGCACAGGACCGAGGAAAAAAACCAGAATTGTTACACTTTATAATAAAACAAAAGTAGGTGTGGACAACCTAGATAAAATGTGCTCGCCATACAACGTGGCAAGAAATACCAGAAGATCGCTAATGGTGGTGTACTTTTCTCTTCTAAACATTGCACGAGTCAATTCCCAAGTTATTTATTTAGGAAATGGTCATAAAAACCCCTTAACGTCGGCATTTTCTCCAACAATTAGGACGACAACTACTCGAAGAGCAAGTGCAGAGAAAGAAAAAAAATTCTTTTATTGCCTGAGACAATTATGAAAAGAATAAAAGAAATTTTACTGCCATCTAAAAATCATGACGAAGAGAAGATAGACGCCCAGAAAAAAATAACCTTTCACGGAAACGTTGTTTCCCCTGCTAAAAACAAAAGATTAAAAGATATCGCGATTTAGATGCCAAATGTGTGGACAGTACTTCTGCCTTAGTCACTGTGATTTCATTTGTTTCAGTAGTTGTCAAAATAATTTAGACCGGAATGAAGAAGATCGTTAGCATTGAATTATTTTCTAGATTTTGAAAAATTATTTAATATAAAATTTTTTTTATTAAACGTTTTTTACTAATTTGATATAAGTAAAAATATAGTTCATACTTGTTATAACTTGTTCTTACTTATTCTTAAAAAAAAAAAATAATAGTTATACATAGGTATTGTAACGCAGCCAGTGGTGCCATCTAGGAGAGGAAGTAGTTCTCCTAGTGGCCGTTAGGAAGCGCTGGCGGCGCACTCTGGCTCTTTATAGAAGAATCGAGGAAGTTCCAGACCATTCACCACCGGTATAAATAGTGGGACCACAGAGAGTTGAGAGAGTTTTCTAGTTACAAACGAAGTGTACGTTTGTGGAAAGAGTATAAAAAATGAACAAAGTGAACTTTTGTGGTTTAAACTGTGAAGTAATTATTATTAAGTGTTGTATTTTGTAATTTATTGTGTATAACAATAAATTGATGTTTTCTTTATTGACGTTTAGAGTATTTTATCCAAACGAACCCACTTAAAACTAGTTGCAGTAGCTAGTTTAGAGGGAAAAACGTTACAGTATAATAAGATAAAAAATAAGAGAAGGCATCGAACAGTGGCTCAAAAAAGTATAGGCAATTTTACTTTTTTAGTCCTTTGTTAAGGCAATTCTCAATTATTAAAATAAAAAGGATTTTATCTTAAAAGCACTTTCAACCGGGCCATCTTTGGATGGGGTATCTGCACATGATCTACACGTCAGTTCATTATCTTTACAGACACTACAGGCAAAATACATTTTGTGTTAGTACTGTATTACAATTAAAAAAAAAAGAAGAAAAAAAAAAGCACTTTATTAATTGCCTAACTAAATTAACCAAATGATTTGAGTCTTAATAAAAATATGAGTTATAAATGAATGTTGTCAAATCAAAGATCAAACAAATTTAAGCAATCATGGGGTATGCATTTTATTGGTTAATTCTATGGCTAATTCAAATTAGTAAACATTGAAATTATAGTTAGAGAAAGAGATATTTAGTGAAAGAGAGAAACGAGACTTTTTAAAGACGGTTGGAAATAATCCATTTACAAGTGGGCCAACTTTACCGTCTAATGTCGCAATTGTACAGGCAAGTTGTTCAGCGTTCAAACTGTGCGAAATCTTTTAAATGAAGGCCACTATTTTGGATGAGCCTGCCGACATAAACCATTTATTACACAGATTAACAGAGAAAAACGTTTGCAGTTTGCTAAGCAGTAATACGTAAATAAAACAGAAATTTTGAAACAAACTTATTTTTAGCGAATCAAAATTATTTAATATTGTAACGCAGCCACTGGTGCCGTCTAGATGAAAAAGCAGGTACCTCAACAAGTTCTCCTAGTGGCCGCTAGGAAGCGCTGGCGGCGCGCTCTAGCCCTATCTAGAACAATCGATAACCTTCTAGACCAGTGATGGGCAAAGTACGGCCCGCGGGCCAACTTCGGCCCGCGAAAGTTTTAATCCGGCCCGCCGAGGGTCCATCGACATGAATAGTATATGGCCCGCTATAATTACGTTTTGACGGTCGAGAAGTATAAAGTAGATTCTACTTAGTAGAATAATAGATGCATAACCTATAGGTGAAGCTAAACTAGCCGCGTAGTTCATGTGTTGCATAATACGGGGCGCAAAGCGTGGTGAAATGAGAGGCGCGGGCGGCGGGGGCGAGTGAACTCAGTCGCCACTCGCCAGCTGTCACTGACCGAGCCGCACGTTTTACGTTAATTTTTTTTAATTTTGTCTCTTGTTCTTGCTTGTTCGCGTAACGCTTTACATTCATAATCGTTTGAAAAAATAAGCTGCGCTTTTGGGATAATGGCGTATAAAAAACGAAAAGTCGATTCCGAGTGTCGTCTGTTTAAAGAAGAGTGGGCTTGGAAATACTTTTTTACGGAATACAACGGTAAGCCAGTATGTCTTATTAGTAATGAAGCAGTGGCGGTATTTAAAGATTTTAACCTTGCTCGTCATTTTAACACCAAACATTCAAAATCCAAATATGCTTTGATGAATGACGCAGAAAAAAGGTAAATGCGGAAAACCTAAAAAAAACAATATCTGCTCAACGGAATATGTTTATAAAGCAAAACACTGCTCAAAAGGCTTCTACACTGGCTGGATATGTTGTGGCTTATAAAATAGCTAAAAATAACAAACCATACTCGGAAGGAGAATTTGTAAAAGATTGTATGGTGAGTATGAGTAAAATTTTATGTCCAGAAAAAATTAAAGAGTTTGAGTCTGTCAGCTTATCGCGAAAAACAGTAACAACGCGAATTGATGCCATTGCATCAAACTTGTCGACTCAATTTAGGCAGCGTATAGAAAACTTTAAATATTTTTCCGTGACGATAGATGAAAGTACGGATAGAAGTGACACTGCTCAATTATTAATCTTCATTAGAGGCGTTGACGACGAATTTAATATTACTGAAGAGCTAGCTTGTTTGCAATCGATAAAAGGAAAAACGACGGGGCAAATAATTTATAACGAATTTTCCGAAGGTCTTCAAAATTTAAATGCGCCTATTTCAAAATTATGCAATATAACTACAGATGGAGCCCCAAATATGGTTGGAAAAAACGCGGGATTTTCAGGTATTTTTCGGAACCAGAATCCTAATCACGATGTTGTATTTTTACATTGTATAATTCACCAGGACGTCCTTTGTAAAGCTGCAATAGATATTACCCATGTACTTAATGTGGTTTTAAAACTAATTAATACGATTCGATCTCGGGGCTTGGTACACCGACAATTCCAAGAATTTCTGATTGAAGTCGACGCAGATTATTCTGACCTTCTTTACCACACGAAAGTAAGATGGTTAAGTTGTGGATATGCATTTGAACGGGTTTGGAATTTAAAAGAGGAAATACAAGATTTCTTAAAGAATAAAACAGACAAATGGTCTGATTTCCAAATCTTCGAAGACAAAGATTGGCGTACCGATTTTGCATTTTTTACCGATTTGCTCGAACACTATAACAAATTAAATAAAAAATTGCAAGGAAAGAACCAATTTATAGATGAGACTTGGGGTTGTCTGAAATCATTTAAAACTCAGCTTTTTCTGTTTTATAACTGCATGGCGAAGAACGATTTAACTCACTTTCCGCGTTTAAAATCCATGTCACCAGTGAGTGAGAACAAACTAAAAGAATTCAGTCAGGCGTTGAAAAAACTTCACACAGAATTTGAAACTAGGTTTCAAGATTTTAAGAACATTCAATTATCGCTAGATGTTTTCTCGATGCCGTTTAATGTAGATCCGGAAAATGTATCTGCAGAATTGCAGTTGGAAATTATTGAAATGCAGTGCAGTACCCATTTAAAGCAATTGTTCTTGAATTCCACAAAACTAGATTTTTAAAGAGCACTGCCGAAAGCTGAATTCCCAAAGATGATTGCTCACGCCCAGAAAATTATGGCGATGTTTGCGTCGTCTTATGTGTGCGAACAGACTTTTTCGATCATGAAATTGCGGAAAAACTCAATCAGAAACCGACTGACTGATGAACACCTTTTCGCACTGCTGAAAGTTGCTTCGTCACAGCTGGGACCTGCTTTCGAAAATATTATGGAAAATCAAAAACAATTCCATATGTCTCACACGCCTACCATGGCAGGGCCTTCGAATAAAAGTTAAATTAATTATTATTTAAGGTAAAAGGTAATTTGTAACATTTGTGTGTAATGCACTCAATGCACAGCATTACACATAAGTGTGTAATGCTGTAATGTTTTTATAATATTAATTAAAAGCTTTAACACAAAATGCATTTTTTCTATAATTCTGGCCCTACTCTAGAATTTCTTAAACTTTGTGGCCCCCCATTAAAAAAGTTTGCCCACCACAGTTCTAGATCTTTCTCCCACAGGTATAAATAGTGGGACAACAAATAGTTTAGAGAGATTCTTGTTACAAGTGAAGTGTGCGTTTGTGAAAAGTGTATAAAAAGTGAACAAAGTGAACTTTTGTTGGTTTAAACCGTGAATTAATTATTATTAAGTGTTGTATTTGTAATTTATTGTGTAAAACAATAAATTGGTGTTTGTCTTATTGAAGTTTAGTGTATTTTATCTAAACGAACCCACTTAGAACTAGTTGCAGTAGCTAGTTTAGGGGGGGAAATGTTACAATATATTAATAAATATAAAATATTTAATATAATATTTTTGGATCGAATGGCCGCCAATTTGTTTGGAGAACCCTGATCAGAATTTATTGGAAACAAAAAAATTAAGACCTACCGTAAAACAAGGAGGGGGAGGTGTTCTGGTTTAGAGATATAAGGCTGCAAATGGCAATTTAGTCTTTATTGAAGAAACGATGATGTAAATCGATATATATTGCGTGGTAATCTGAAAGGAAGTGCAGTGAAACTATGGTTACAGAGCAATTTTTTTTTGAGGACAATGACCCAAAACATAGGGCAAGAAAAACAGAGGAATGGTTGCTATATTATGCACCCAAGACCTCCCCAGTCACCGGACATAAACCCATTAGAAAACTTATGGAGTACCTTGGATCAGCTATCAACAAATACAAAATTTCGTCGAGAATAGAATTAAAAAAGTACAACAGGAAGAGTGGCAAAAAATATCGGATGAAACAATAAAAAGCTTACTTTCTTCAATGCCGAAAAGGTTTAATGCTATAATCCATTAATAAGCGACTGTACTAGTATTAGTGTTAAAGCACAAAATTCTATACAGACAGCACACTCATATAACGATAAAAAAAATAACCGTATGGTTATCCCTTAAAATTTTGTTTTCAAACTAATTTAAAGAAATTTAAAAACATTTCAAAAATATTAAAATTAAAAAACTTGTTTTCAGATCAAACTGGAGGCACAAAGGTTTTGGCAGAACTGTGACCAGTATCAGTTACAGACATGAAATCCCTCAGATTGAAGTAGACCTAATATACTATTATTCTCATTACCGTAATTTGATTGAAATTGTAATTTTCTATTTTGTTTATTTCTAGGAGGCACCAAGTAAAAAGAAGTATGATGTTTCGCACATGTCTGCAAACCTAACAGATGTAAGGTAGTCAAGAGCTACTTTGGGTACTGTTGAACCACCTCATGATACCAAAGATCATTCGGACAATACATCAAAAATAGGAAGGCCTAAAAAGACGAGTTTGAAAAATTCAAAGATTTGGGAGATTATGGCGCTCAAAATCTGTACATATGTGCAAATGTAAAAGAAATACTTAAAAAACGTAGCTACTCTACGGCAAAAGGTACATTTGTACATAACAAAAAAAAGGAGTACTCTTGCATCTACTCAATTAACAAGATAAAGATATGTAGAGAAATGAGGTCCTAGCAAAGTCAACAATGCCCACTTTTTTGGGATTTTCTTTTTATTGGTCCAATGTATTCTTAAATGGTTGTGATTGGTTCCGCAGAGCTGGTAAGCATCAAAAATATTTTCCATGATAGCCTGCTTCTTTTTGTGGTCAACGACCGGTATCGGACGTTCGCCCATCATCAGGATGTTTTTGTCAAACATTGTAATAACACAGACTTGCGCAGAGTAAATAAATAAATTGATACACTCTGTTTTTTTTTTTTTTTTTAAACTTAAGGCGCGTCAACATCTATGGTCATTGGCGCCCGGAGCCTTCTCAGTGCACTGCCGGCCTCCGGACCGTGTTCTCTCGTTACAGACAACACTGTCCATCACCGGACAGTGAGCTGTAGAGGCTCGTAGGAAGAAAAAATCTAAGGGTAGCACAGCTGGACTCGAACCCGGGTCCTCCGCGTGGGAGTCCAGTACGCTAACCACTTAGCTAAATACACTCTGTTATTACACTGTTTGACAAACACATCCTGGTGATGGGCGAACGCCCGAAACCGGTCGATGACCACAAAAAGAAGCAGGCTATCACGGAAAATATCTCTGATGCATTCTTAAATGGCCTTACTTCACGACCAGGGGTGTAATACAGCGAATTCCCACTTAAAACTCAAATATAAAATTCAGTGTTCCCAGCAAAACTACCAATCTCCTTCTCATATACACAACAATCTCCATGCCATCCAATAGCGCATCAGCTTGTGGTCATATGACCACTCTGTCTACAGCTATCTTTTTTGTAAGCTTGTGTTTATATTGTGGTGTTGTGATTTCAATTCATTATTTTCATTCTACTTTCTACTGTTATAATGGACTAAAATCCTGTACAATCTAGAATGAGAGGGGCATGTCCTGCAAAATGGAAAAGATCTTTAGATAAAGAGTCAAGGTATGAAACAGTTACGTTATGTTTCTGTTTGTGTAGACTACTATTTTCAATTTAGACATTGTCTCGATGAAATTATTTTCCTTTCTGAGTTGCTTAAGTTCAAGTGTGTAGATTGGGTCCTGATTGGGTCTTATCCTTTGTTCAGGTACAAGCCAAAAGGTTTCCCAGTGTATCCAACCTGTTCTCATATGTTTGGAACGCTTCAGTGTCGTCAACTCACAATGAACGATATTAAACGTTTTCATAGTACACTCTACAGCACAACAAATAAAATAAAACAGGATGCAATGGTTTTGAAGTATTATCAAACAGTGCCAATAAAACGACGTAGGCC
Source organism: Triatoma infestans (assembly GCA_011037195.1). NCBI lineage: Eukaryota > Metazoa > Arthropoda > Insecta > Hemiptera > Reduviidae > Triatoma > Triatoma infestans. Next base: position 55,837 of record JAAEAF010000204.1, read on the forward strand.
GAAGACAAATTCAAATTGTGGAAAGAAAGAAATTTCATACTAAGTTTTACATAAGTATAGTTGAGAAGAACTTGAAGTTTGTTCAAATACCTTTCAAAATATTCTGGGTGTTAAAAGAAACAGAACTGATACAGTAGTTAATAACTTTTGGAAGTCTGGTTTTCATCCAAAAGAAAACCTAGCGGGAGACTTTAAGTCTGAGAAGTATAGCACTAAAAAGGAGAACGTAATGAGATTTATAAGAGGTCTAAAATGTGAAGGCTCACATTACTGTTGAGGTTCTTCTTCTGCCAGGCAGTATTTAAGCTCAGAGCTCAATATCAACAAACTACAAGCAATGTATAATGCTATGAACCCTAAGAAGCGCACTCTACTTCTTTTTTTTTTAAGACATTTCGTTCCTATTTCAATTTAGGGTTTGGATATGCTTGCTCTGTATGTTAGTGGTACTACATAGTTTAACAAAGGCAATCTTATTCAGTTGTGGCCAAATGGGAAAGGCACTGCAGAACCTAAACTAAAAACCATCAAATCAATGTTCTCACTGATTCCAAAAATTGCTAATCTATTTTACAAGAATCTTTTTTCACATGCAAACGTTGATGATGATCTTGAGGGCTTTATTTTACAATAGAGGAGGAAGTTTTGTTAGCAAAGATGAAAACTGCAATACTCTTTATTTAAAATCAATGCACTCTATTAATTTACAAGTTTGAACCAACTTCACCTAACAAATTAAAATTTTTTTTGTCAACACATAAAACCAAGTTTGTTATAGAAGAAGAACCAATCCACAAAATTCAACATATTTATATTCATTATAATTTTTCGAATTTCAATTCTTAAGCAGCTACATATAACTCCATAGTAGACAAGCAGAAGAGATAAGAGGCACCATAATGTAAAACAGAACTAGAATATTAGAGAAACCTGGGAAGCAAATATCTCATTACTAACCTCCTGTGGTTTGGTTCCTTTTTGCATAATTACCTACAATTGGACCATATTTTGCAGAAAGGATCCAAGCCACAAAATAACAAAAAATGAGTTAACAGTGTAGTTTGTCTTTTCAACTCTTATTCTACTTCTGCTGAAAAGATCCAACCCTCATCTGTAGTTTGCAGCCATCTGTGGGACATTGAAAAAACACTGATTGTAAAACCCTATTCTTGCATTCTGCAGAATGGATGGAGTGGGTTGGTTCTTTTCTGCAAAACAGTTAATGCAAATAAAGTTTACTACTTAATGGTGGTTGGTAGCATTGGAGAACTGCAGTGGTCTTCACTAACTTTGTTACTAGTTTAGTGCGTTTAGTTAACTTTGTTACTAGTTTAGTGCGTTTAGTAAATTTATTATTACTTATGAATAGTTACAGTAGAGGAAAAAGACTTGTGAAACTGTGTACTTCAGAGAACTTTAAAAATGTAAATACGGAGGACGAAAATATGAGAAGTATGACTGAAACAGAGGTGAGTATATTATAATAATTATTATGATTATATTTCGTTTAGAAACAGCCCCTTGTTCACTTTTAAAAAGTTTATTTATATTACATTAATGATAGTTATTTTAAGTCTACTGGTAATTATTTTAATTGTTTAGGTCAGTGATTCTCAACCTGTGGTCCGCGAACGGTTTTCATGTGGTCCGCGAAGTGAACAGTCATAAAATAATCAATTTAAATCTTGGCTCTTGAGACGTAAATTAATGCGTCGGCCTATTTTTTTTTTAACTCAAAACGTTTGCAGTATTGTGTTGACCAGACGACCAAACGCGCCTGAACACAGGTTCATTCACCTCAATCTTCCGCGTATTTTCCCTCACGCGCCGAATAGTTAGTTCCGTTATCTTCGTTTAGTTTCGGCCGCTGTCGTGTACGTACAGGACACTGCGTCTTTGATCGCGCCACTACTCAGTGACTCAGTGCTGACTCAACTGTCAAGTGACGAGCGTGCGTGTATTGTAGTTTACTAAAATGAGCAAACAGATGAAACTTTCGGGTTTTTTTAAGAAGACGGATAGTGAGAACGTTAAAGCAGGATGTTCTACCAGTAATATTGCCAGTGATAGCACAATATTAACTCAAACTGGTCCTAAAAAAAAGGCTGCTAACCGTAAGTACAGTCCCGACTACATAGCATGTGGATTTACATTCATTGAAGAATTTGGTGTCCAGTTACCTCAATGTGTAATTTGTGCGGAGGTATTAAGTAATGAGGCAATGAAGCCGGCAAAATTAACTAGACACTTTGAAACAAAGCATAAAAATTTTGCCGGAAAACATGTAGATTTCTTTAAGAGGAAGGAGACGGAACTAAAATCGTCAAAAAATATCCTTAAGTCATACTCAACTTATGATAAAGCTACTTTGAAGGCGTCATATCAACTTTCACTTAGAATCGCAAAAACCAAAAAACCCTTTACTGTTGGTGAGGAATTAGTTTTACCATGTATCGTAGATGCAACTAAAGCAATTTTAGGTGATAAATACGCTAAACAAATGCAAAATATTCCTCTTTCCAATGACACCGTTAGTAGGAGAATTGAAGATATGGCATCAGATGTTGAAACCCAACTTCTAAAGAAAATTCATTCCTCAAAGATTTTTGCTGTACAACTTGATGAATCTACAGATATTACCAATAAAGCTATTCTTCTTGTTTATATACGATTCATAGATAAAGACAACAAAAAATTATCTGAGGAGTTCCTGACCTCGATTGAGTTGCAAGGTAACACAACCGGAAAAGACATTTTTAAAGCCATTGACGGATATTTCACACTCAAAAATCTTTCTTGGAAAGACTGTGTAGGACTTTGCTCTGATGGTGCCGCGGCAATGACAGGTCACAAAACAGGCTTGCCAAGTTTAGTAAGGAAAGAAGGAAACAGTGATATTGTTTTAACACACTGTATATTCATCGCGAAATGCTTGCTGCCAAAAGATTAAGTCCCGACCTAAACAAGGTTTTGACTACTGTGGTAAAGGCCGTGAACTTTATAAAAAGTAATGCTCTTAGTTCGAGATTGTTTGCTTTGTTATGCGAGGACATGGGATCCATCCATTCCAATCTCCTTCTACATACCGAAGTTCGGTGGCTGTCCAGGGGCCGGGTTTTAGCCAGATTTTATGAACTTCGAGAAGAAGTATGTATGTATCTTGATGAAAAAAAACCTGATTTAGCGGAAACACTGCGTGACGGAGAATTTATGGCCCAGTTAGCTTTTTTAGCAGATATTTTTGAACAGCTCAACATATTGAATCTAGGCCTGCAGGGACCATCTAAAACCGCATTTGACCTTTGGAAAAAAATTGATTCATTTAAGAAAAAATTGTTGCTATGGGAGTCCGAAGCTGGAAAAGGATCGTTTGAAATGTTCAACTTGTTTTCAGATTTTATCTCTGAAAATGAATGCTTAAATGAGGATGTTTTACATTCACTGGTTAAGTCCTACATTAAATCGCTTCAAGATTACTTTGAGAAGTACTTCCCTGCTGATACAGATGTGGGGAAAAATAATCTGTGGGTGATTGATCCCTTTTTAGCTACCCACGATAATAATCTGTCTATTCAGGAAAATGAACAGCTTATTGAAATTTCATCCGATGATCATTTAAAAGTGATAAAATCTCACTGCGAAAATGTTGCAGATTTTTGGATAGGATTACTTGATGAAAGTCCACTGCTAAGTGAAAAAGCTTTGGAACTTCTCCTTCCTTTTCATTCCACTTATCTCTGTGAGGCATCATTCTTAACATTATGTGTCATCAAGAATAAACACAGAAATAGGTTGCTAAATTTGAATGCTCCTATGAGACTGGCGTTAACTTCTTTCGAGCCAAATATTGAGAAACTTTCAAGTGAGAAGCAAGACCAAGGGAGTCATTAACGTCTTAATTTGGCGCTATCTATGACTTTTTATTTTGTTTTTTATATTTCTTTTGTCTTTCACTATGTATTTTCTTTTTTTATTTTGTAAATAATAAATTCATTAGTAAAACTTCAGTGTTCATCTCATTTTACCTATTATTGGGAAATATTAATAATAATATCTAAGTGGTCCGCCAAAAATTCTGAAAGGTACAAGTGGTCCTCAGTGGTGAAAAGGTTGAGAACCACTGGTTTAGGTCACAAAACGAAGTGAAAATGGAATCCTTCATGTAGCAGAAGGTTATTCAGTTAAACAGTTAATGCAAAGGAGTGAAAATGAGGTTTCAGCCGAGCATATTATACAAGTTTGTATTAATTTATATTTATAAATTACAGTGTTGAGATTAAAATAAGAGCAAATGGAAGTGGAACTGAGTTAGGGCAGAGCATATATACAAGATTGTATCAAAACATTAGAAAAAGTCTATGTGTAATGCATAGATTTAAACAATAGCATGATAAAATTGAAAAATGAATAGACAATATTATCTAGTATATTGAAAATATTACGTTTGTGTTTCAGGAGGACGTTATTGAGAATCATGATTCTGATAGAGATCCAGAATATGCACCCGATTCTGACAGTGGGTCAAGTACTAGTACGGTAATAGCTGAGAATACTTTACATCCCAAAAGAGGAAGAAAGAGAAAAAACATATTGTCGAGAGAAGAAAATAAAGTGAAAAGAAATAAAAATGAAGAGTATTACAATTATAAAGGAATTAGGATTAATAAGTCTCTGAGAGATTTCTCATGTTCATGTACAAGAAATTGTAAAGAAACGTTGTGCCTTGAATTACGTAAAGAACAGTACCAAAAATACTGGGAGCTGGATTCCTACGATGCTCAAACTAGTTTCATTGTTGCTCGAGTATCTGAGCAAATAAAAAAGAGAATCTATGGGAAAAATAACGACAAACGAACATATTCTAGGTTGTATAAGTTTGGGGATTTTCAAGTATGTCGAAATATGTTTGTCAACACACTTGATATTTTGACTAAAAGAGTTGATACAGCTCTGAAGAAGATAATGCAAAACAGCAAAACAGTTAATGCAAATAAAGTTTACAATGCAAAATTACGGAACCATATTCCATAACTGGCAAACGAGGAAAAGCACAAGGTGGGAAAAATGTGTTACCCGAAGAAAAAGTGCAAGAAATAGTAAAACATATCTAACGTGCTACGTACTAAGAGTATAAGTCAAAAAATTAAGTTTGAGAGGTATTCGTTATAAAGAATGCTGACGGTTTATTGGTTAGGTGGATCCTAAAAGTATAAGTCAAAGCATGGTTTTCAGTGTGTAATATTAAATTAATCTCAACAGTATAAGTCCTCAGTCGAAAGTAGTGTTTTATATTAAGAGTATAAGTCAAGTTATACCAATAGTACCGGAGTTTTGAAACTACCACAGCTGTAGCGCTACCTGACATATACTCTTAGACCCTTCACTTTTCTTATAACCTTTTTCAATTGTAATAAGTGAAGTAGGTTTGGTGTTACTGTTTATATTATAAAAACATTCTTTTTAAAAAAAAAACTTGTGGAAAATGAGTAGAGGAAAGAAAATTTTGCAATTAGCTCTGGAAAATGCGGAATCAAGATTCTCTTTACAGTCAAGTAAGTATTAATATTATATTGTTATTTCCACTTTATAAATAATTATTTATAATTCACGAAGAAAAGATAACTAATGCAATTTGTTGAAATCAAGTTATCACTTCTTTTTTTTTAACTGTTGCCAGGAAATAAACTAGATTGTAATAAAATATTTTGCAACGATAATAATCAGATATCTCCTCAGAACAAAAACATCGTTTCACCCATAGAGGAAATTTCTAATGAAGTTTTAACCATAGAATCTGTTACAGGTAAGAACTCTTTCGACAACATAAACTATTTTAAATTATGCTGAGGTAAACCACAGCATTCAAAGTATTAATGGTTAGAAGTTTATCTTATTAATTTGATTCAGATCTAAGCAAGACTGATAACGATGAAATGATTATAATTGATTCTATTTTGCCAGAAATTGAAGTAATTGCTCAGGAATGTCAAGAAGGTAACTAAAAACAAATAAATAGTAGAAGACTGTTTGTAACTCTTGTATTTTCGTTATCAGGTGACACACAAGGAGATGTAATGCTCTTGGATATCCAAGATGGTGATCCTGATCACGTTCAAATGGAGAGTCCAATTGATAAAGGTGAAGAAGATGTTAACATTTTCCAGAGAGCCGAAGAGACAGTAAACATTTTACTAGGTAACTTATATTCCAAAGAGAGAGAAACACTCTCTTAACAAAATATAAAGAATGAAATGTAACATGTGTATTATTGTCACAGGTGACGAACAAGGAGAAAATGGTGGTCCTGCTAATGGTCAAATGGATAGTCCAACTTCTCAAGATGATGATGTTGAAGTTTTTCATCAGACCCAAGGAGCCGTAAAAAGAAGAGCACCGAGACGCACAATACTTGAGACCAGTAGCAATAATAGCTTAAGTGCTGCAGACCAAAGTGCTAATGGGAAATTTTCCAAAAAGAGAAGAATTAAGAAATTAAAAAACCGAAATGCTGGCCTTAGCTATACAACACTAGATGGTGTAAAAAAGTCAGCCAGAATAATGAAACCATTGGATAACTGCCGACGCAATAGTACAGATGTTACCCTGAATCCTGGAAAGTGCTATAAAACATCTTTGCCAATTTCCATCGAAAAAAAAATGATATAATCGCTCTTCTCCCGTTGATACCTCCTAAATTTCATAAATTTTATACGGATATGAAAACATCAGTTCTTACAAAAAGTACATACCCAAATATTCTGGAAGAAGATTCTGATTAGTATAGTAAAAGAATTTCTGTAGTTTAGAGGTAAAAGGTAAAAGAATTTCTGTAATTATGTATTACATGTATATAATAATTATTTGTACATTGTAAATATTATCATTAAATATAAAAAAAAAAAAGAAATATGGAATTTTCCTTTCTGTTTCACAGGCTAATATTAATAATACTCCACTTATCCCACGCAATCATTAAGTCAACATAGGTGCACTAACAGTATAAGTCATGAGACGACGGTTGTCTTAACAGTATAAGTCAGCTAATTTCAAAAATTAATTACATATTTCAAAAATAAGGCTTGCAAAAGTTATTATCTATAAATATGAAATTTTCAGTTTCAGTCTTCGAACAATATCCAATGATTTCAAATGTTAAAAATCACTTTGGTGTATTTGAAAACAAGAAAACACCACCTGAAACAACAGCTTGAAACTGATTCAGACTTTCTGTCAAAGGTTGAGTCAAAGGTGATGAGTCATGGTGCTATGGTTATGACCCAGAAACAAAGCAACAGTCGAGCCAATGGAAGACGTCATCTTCACCCCGACCAAAAAAATGTGGTCAAGTCAAGTCAAACATCAAAACAATGCTGATTTGCTTTTTTGATGCCAAAGGCGTAGTCCATTCAGAGTTTGTCCCCCCAGGTCAGACCGTCAATCAAACCTTTTATTTGGAAGTTTTGAAAAGATTGCGCAATAGTGTTCGCCAAAAAAGACCAGATTTGTGGCAAACAGGAGACTGGTTCTTCCACCACGACAATGCACCTGCACACACAGCCATCTCTGTTACTCAGTTTTTGGCTCAAAATGGCATGGTTCCGCTGCCCCACGCACCTTACTCGCCTGACCTGGCTCCGTGCGACTTATTCTTATTTCCACGCATGAAAAAGGGCATGAAAGGTCACCGATTTGACAACATTGAAGAGGTCAAGAAAAAAACGAAGAAGGAGCTGTCAGCCATTTCTAAAGATGACTACAAAAAATGTTTCGAACAGTGGAAGCACCGGTGGGACAAATGTATTAGTTGTAATGGAGAGTATTTTGAAAGGGATAAGGTTGTTCTGTAAAACATTTGAAAATAAATAGCTTTTAAAAAATAATTCCGTTTTTTTTTGGTTACCCCCTCGTATATTGTCCACCACGTTTGGAGGACATTCTAAAAACTAATAGAAGAAATTTATTTTCTGACAGTGATACTGTGTCACAAAAAATTGTAAAACTATTCAATACAAAGGTATTTTTACTAAGTATTTGATTTAAATTTAACTAAATTAAGAAAAAATTTTCATATAAAATGATTTTTATAGAATTGATAAAAAAAAAACTCGTGTGAAACCCTGACACGATTTTATCTTACTGCAGATTGTAGAATTATAATTGACCAATTTATTTCACACTTATAATATTTACTTATCTACAATTTTATACCAATGGGAGAAACTAAGTTTAATAAAATGTCTAAAAAAGCATAACTTCCCCCCGCTCCCCCTAAACTGGGGAACTTTCGCGAAAAAAAGGTTTAAACAAAACTGATAGGTCACTGTATTCATAGTCAGTATAGCAAAGTTAAAGCAATCCTATAACCAGTAAAAACCTATCCAATAAAAACGCATTTCCGGTCGACTGATTTTCTTGAAACTACAAAATTTTGGCAACATATTTAATTCTTAATATTATTTAGATGATAGAATTGTATAATGAACGGAAAGAGTATTTTATTAGAAAACATGACCCCCTCTCCCCCAAAAGCCTATTTTGTTAATACACATAAGTATGTGGTTATTATTTAATTTCCCACTAATTAGAAATAATTAAGGGATCAAACGACCAGATAGAATTCCTTAAAAACGCTTATATTCTGAACAATTAAAAAGACAACTAATGTAAATGGTTGAATAATAATAACACAACTTTAAACAATAATAATTAACACAACTTAAACTGAAAATAATCAACTTTGAATAGAAACAACAGTTATGAGTATACATTCATATATACTACAGATGACTTGATTATCTTTATTGAAATAGACATTCAAAAAGAGATACAATTGATTTTTTTAAAGGCGCTGGTATAGAATGATAATATCATTCTACATTTTACAATATATTTAACAAATTAATCTATTATGTGGCAATAAAATTATCTTCTTAACTTGATATAATGGACTTTATTAAAAGGAAACGAGACATGATTGACATTGATCAGATGTGTGCCTGATTCTTTTACAACCCAAGATGAAAATCCAACTAGAATTGATAAATTCATTTGTAATTATCAGCAACTGATATGTTGTTGAAAGATGTACTGCAATAATCTTTCGCTCATTATGAATCAGTCTCTAATCATTTATGCTAATCCTTAACTTTAGGTTATCTCTGAGCTGAATATAATGATAGGTTTTTTTTTTAATATAGAAAAACGATTGATATGCGTAAAATAATGCATTAGCAACAAGAGCTTATATAAAGTATTTATATACAAATGAATTAGAGTATATTGAACTTTCAGATATACCAGGTATTATTTTTTATGCAACGCTATATAAAATATTAAATGAATTAATAAATATAAAGTGATTATTAATAAAATAGGGCTAATAGTTGTTAATGTTTTTACAGAACTATACAATGCAGCAAATAAAGATGGGAAACAAGAATTGAAAGATTTACTTTTAAAAAAATGGACTAACAATTTGAATACAGACAATATTATTTCAATGTTTGAAAGTGCTGTCTTGATGGGATCTGAAGTAAGTTAATCAAACTCTTAGAAGATTTAATTAATAACACCTATCATTATAAAAAAAACCTATCTTTTCTCGCCGATACCAAACAATTAATTGGAAACGTACACTGGGACCGAGCTTGAAAAAAAATGGTTAATTGCCATCTTACCATTTTCAGTAACACTAAGGTCATAACCTCATCTAATATGTAGAAACTGTTTTATCATACTTTTTATTTTATGAAACAACCACTTCTTTCTATAACCTACCTAACATTTTATTGTTTTCATAGTAATTCTTCTTCAATTCATCATCAAAGATAATCAAAATTTCTTTACTTTAGTTTCTTGTACTTAAGTTTTCCAAAAGCACGTTATCTACATTCAGTCATTCGTCTTAAAGAGTTCTATAACTAAAAAATATTCATTACTTACTGACATGAGGTTTAACTGCAGATGTTCATCCTTAATAAGCTGATTGTGAACACGAATAACTTACAACACCAGTTTGTGTTTCAAATAAATGCAACTCACAAAACTTAAGTAGGAAGCTCTATTAACGACAACCAAAATTTACCGGCTAGCGCGTAAATACAACTCAGGCCTATCAATTCCTACTTGAATACGCTGAAAGAAAGACCTGTGCTGCTACCTAACCAAAAACAAGAGAACTAAGAGCCCCTTCTTGCGCTTTTATCAAGTAACATATTTTAAAACCTGATCTTTGTAAACCTAATCAAGCTGGAGGTTACACTTTACACCTACCCTCGTGGATGTATCTAGGTGAGTCTGGCAATGATTTATTTTCATTATTGCAGTGTAAAATGTGCTTACATAATCCAGTTAATTTCCTACTTCTGAATTTTTATTATAGTGAAAGAATGATATTATATATGATAAATTAACTTTATAATAGTTCTTGGCCCTTTCATATTTAATATAATGGAAGTTTTTATTATGAATAACTGTTTCTCTTTTTTCTTTTTTTTCCATTATGGAGAGGGATAAAGCCCTATACTGTCCAAGCCCCTCTGGACCCTTATAGCTCTCCAAAGCTCGAAGCCTTTGCAATGAACCAACCTCCGATCAGTGCTGCTACTGAAGCTCTTCGGTTAAGAAAATCTAAAGACAGAGCTGCAGACCTCAAACCCAGAACCCACATTTCAAATCCAGCACACTGCCACTGAACTAATCTCTCATATTCGCCTAGTAAGTTTATTTTATCGTAATGTATTCTCGTATTTTGCAGTAAAAATGGCGAAAACACAGTCAGCCAAAAAGATCCCTCGGAAGCTGGGTATCAACAAATCTTGCCACTCAATGAATCCGGATAGGCCCAAAGATGGCCTCAAAGGTGTGGCAAGGCCGCGTACAAAATCCACAATCAACAGGCTAAAAATGTACAAAAACTTCAAAGCCAAGAGAGACAAAACAGGTAAAGTAATTATTCCAGCCCCGTTTCAGAGTTGGGTTTCAAGTGGAACAATGGCTAGAGTTGAACCTAATCGCAAATGGTTTGACAATTCCCGAGTTGTTTCGCAGAATGCATTACAGAAATTTCAAGAAGAGGTTCGTTATTATTTTATTTGCCTAAAATAAAAAGTATATGAAAATTTGAAATAGAGTATTTTAATTAGTTGGAGTATATTATATATAGTATATTTAATTATTATTTTAGCTCGGAAAATCACTGAAAAACCCATATGATGTTGTCATGAAGCCAACTCGTCTCCCCGTTAGCCTTTTAAATGAAAGTAGTAAGCAGAAGAGAGTACATATACTTGATACTGAACCTTTTGAAACAACATTTGGCAACAAAAAATTGAGAAAGAGACCTTCTATAAGAGTTGCTGATGAGAACCAGCTGGCAGAAGTGGTAAAGGAAACTGAGAAGACCTACGTCGAGGAGAGTGATTTCAACAAAGTAAAGGAGAACACAGGAGAAAAGGAAATGGTAATTTTTTTGGATTTCTAAAAAATGGATGTTGAATTTTCGATTGAGAATTAGTGAGAGTAAACATTTTTCAATTCTTGTTGTTGCTTTATTTTTTGAGACATTTCGGCCTGTGTAGAGCATCGTCAATTAAGATGTTTGTTTGTTGGTAATGTTTAGTTTTCACAAACTAGGTTAGTGAATATTATCAAAGAATATTATCTGTTCTGAATAATTTTCGCTATATTTCTAAGTTGTTTTAAATGATCTTAGGTCGTGATTTCATTTTACTGAGACGGATAAGTACCAATTCGTCAAATGTCTTTCTCTTTCCTCTGTAATTCTTTAAAGGCTATTTCCTGAAAAAGTAGACCGTTATTTATAACTTATTAATACTCTTATTAATACTGCCAGTAAAATAATCTGAATTACTTACAAAATTCATTCGCTTTTCGGTCTCACCTGCTTCACTAAATTGTATATTTGTATCAGCTTGTTGACCTAACTTCCGCTGGATATTTTTCTCTGTTTTTAATGGAGCCTGGACGGATCACTCTTACTTCTCATACCTGCGAATCATAGCAAATCTTTCTTTAATGAACAATTATAATATCAATATTAAGAGTAATCGTTCATTCCCAAGTGAAGAGCGTTAGCCTTTCGTAGGATCTGCCGCAATTGAAAACATATTGACTTTTAATCTGTATTTATTTAGAAACACATGAAAAGATAAGTTTACGTACGAATTTGAATTCACTAACTCAAATATTCTCTTTTTTGGAAAGTTATTGATAATAATAACTTTGGAGAGTTTTATTATGGACAGAAAAATGTTTCGTTAATTTAATTTCCCGATTAAGAAATGCATGGAATTAAAACTAGTTTAAAGAATGGAATTAAAACTAGTTTTTGTACTTTTCTGAAATGTTACAAATAAATACCAAAATTAATTTTTGAAAAAAAAAATATATATATATGACGTTTTTTGTTTTGCGAAGAAAATAGAATTATCAGTTATCTAATAAATAAATTCTTCTTCATTCATAGGTGCGAGATTGGATAATGAACGCTGGTCAGAGTAAAAGAATATGGAATGAATTATATAAAGTAATAGATTCATCTGATATAATAATAATGATGTTAGATGCACGAGATCCAATGGGTACAAGATCCAGACATGTTGAAGAATTTCTTCGCAAAGAAAAGCCACATAAACATATAGTATTTGTATTGAATAAGGTTTGTTCATCTTTTTATTTTCTTAA